>JAHWXV010254996.1:0-13418 GCA_024586415.1 Phrixothrix hirtus | reverse complement strand
GTACAGATCTTTGGGGTTTTCAAATTACTGCTCAAATTGAGTTTACGACTTCCTTAATGATATTTTATATGTTCACAGTTAAAAACTTCTTAAGAGGATATCATTCATGTCACAGTATTTACAATAGTGTAAGTTTCTAGTTTGAAAACTATAAATGTGGCGTGGTTCGTTTTGCTGAAAATATACACGACATTGCCCTAAACATTAGCTTACCATGGCGAATTTCTTTGCATTTGATAGTAAATGTTGTTTTGAGCTATTGCTGACGCAATCACAATTAATATTAATTATAATAGCAGAACATAATAAAAATTTATTCAAAAATACGCTAAAATAAATTTTCATTAGAAGCAAAAAAAGAAAACCTTGTAAATATATTTACAAACTAAAAGTAGGATTCACCATTTAACTAAAAAAATCTTTCAAAGTGGCGCCTTTCAACAAAGGAAAGATTTCTAGTGTATCCTCGATAGACACTTGTTTCGTAACCAAAAATTTACATAAAACGCCACTTTGATAGACAACTTAGGTATTAGGTAACTTTTGCAAATCATAAAACTTTCGAATTAGAAAAATAGCAGGGTTGGATAAATTGCCAGTGTACCAAAATAACGCACTTTGTTATTTAAATGTGATTCGTTATATTCAAACGACACTTACAGTTATTGGCCGGTTTAAAATGAGGGCAATGTAGATGAAACCTCGAAACAGCCCCTAAACAAGGCTTTTTTTAGGAGAAGTGTGCTATATTAACATGTGTGAATAAGTCCAAAGCTGCGCTTGCTGAATTGATGCATCTCAGCCGTGACTAAGTTCTACGTCTATTTTGGTTGCCGGTAAATTAGAAGCAGTAACAACTTCTATCATTTTGAATAGAGTAATACTTTAAGTTAGTTAAAGACTAAATAAGTCAGGTAGTAGATTTAAAGGCGCTAGAAGAAAACTGCAATTAAGTTCCTCTGTAGGTGAAGTTCTCTAGACCATAAAAAATTCAATATAAATCAGGTTAGTTATTAATTAATGGCCAGTGGGCGAACACATAAAAATCCGGTATATCGTGACAACTTGACATATTACACAATATTTGTCATCTATATAAAAAATAATTTTAATAAAACTTGGATTTATAAGAAATCCGTGTAAAGAAATGTAATGGACCTCGTACTTTTATAAGGATATTGGTCATAAATGGGTTGTAAATGGAATAAATTTGATTTGGTTTTTGTAAAATATAGCTGTCTCGCTTACCTGATCTTGTAGGTAACCCATCAGTCTTTTTAACCACACAATGCGATATACAGTACAATAAAAGGAGTTCCAAAATCTTGGTTCATATTATGCAAGATAAGAAATATTGAATAAGAATTTTAAATATATTTGTTATAAGTTATTTATCAAGTTAAATACCAACAGCATGATCTTTCAGGCTAGGTATTAGCTGATTCGATTTTTCTTATTTTCGTAAACTTATGTACAACTAGAGCTTACAAAATGTCGTCAATACATTGGGATTAATCATTGATGATTGTGAGTTGTACTGGATGTATGGAAGAACCTTATCCTATTAGTTGTACTTTCTAACTAAAATAATGGTGTATCGCAATGACGCTATGAACAATGGGGACGCTTTATCGTAGGATTTTGTTGCAATATCACTAAAGACATTCGATGTGAGAGTAATCACCTTAACTTTGCTGCACATCTATGATAAGTACACGTACACATACTTTGAGAGCAATGAAAATATATCCATTGGTAAAATTGAAAAATTAATTTATGGGTTTAATGTGGAAAAGTGCGCAACATTCACTTGTAGTACCACCAACTCAAATTTTCAACTTGATATGTCCTAATTTTTTTGATTGCTTTGTGCTGTTTTGTGCCACTAGAATAAAGTTTTGTGATAGTCACATTAAAGTGTTATAGCGATTTCAAAAGTGGCATTACAACTAAATGCTTCTGTACCACTTTCCGCAAAAGAAATAAACATTAACTATAAGTAGAGGGATTTTTATGCTATTTTGTACAATCAAAAAGGTTGTACTGCACAGGGTGTGTCCAAAATCAGAGGTCAAAGTTCTACAATCCTGTATACCACTTCTTAGGGATTAAAAACAACAATGTCATTTTATAGAGGGAGTTTTGTGCTATTTTGTGTAATCAAAAAAAATGTGTGGCATGCAGGAAATGCCCAAAATCAGTGGCCAAAACTCTAGGCGCCTTTGTAGTATATTTGGGAAGAAGAACCTAACTGCAGAGGGACTTTTATTCTGTGTATGCGAACAACCAAAGTTTGTGCTATGCAGAAAGTGCCAAAATGAGAGTCCAACGTTACCAGCCTCTGTACCACTTCTTATGATCTAAAAAACGAAGTTGTCATTTTATAGAGAGTTTTGTGCAATTAAAGAAAATTTTATGCTACTTGGGGCCAAAGTTCTACCATTCTCTGTACCACGTCTTATCATCTGAAAAATGAAAGTGTCATCTTATAGAGAAAGTTACGTGCTACTTTGTGCAATAAAAAAACATTGCGCCATGCATAAATGGCCAAAATCTACGCCAAAGTTCTAGGAATCTCTGTACCATTATCTGGAACAAAGAAATAAATTACTGCAGTAGGTATAGGGAGATTTGTACTGTTTTGTGCAATCAAAGAAGATGTTGTGTACGCAGGAAATGCCCAAAATTAGAGGCCAAAGTTCTTCCATCCTCTGTACCACTTCGCATGATTTATATGTATTATTTTATAAAGATAGTATTGTGCTGTTATTTGCCACAAAAATCTTTAATGCTATATTGTTGACATCAGAACTCACAATACAACTATAACTTGTACCACTTTATATTTACAAATAATATAAACGCATTTTTCAATCTAAACGTTAATTGATGGTAGCTTACATGTATTTATTTCAGCAGTATTCTTATATTTATAAATATACGCTGCATTCTCCTAAATGGCGATTTTACTGTTTAGTTTTGTGAAAGCAAAAGTAGGTCGCTTTGCATAAAAATCATTCACAACAAAACTAAAAATTCTTTTATCGATTGAAAAATATCGTAGGTAGCTGGTACGATAAAAATTTTTATTAGGTAATTACATTTATAAATAATAATTAAGGAGAAATAACGACAATACTATGTTAAATTAATTCAATTTTTTGATAACTCCTAATATTATTTACATACTCAAATGGTTTCTGATTAGTTTAATTTAATTTTTTTGTTGAAATTTTATATCATGTGTATTAGAAAATAGGCTATTAAATGATGCAAGGTAGTAAAATATACGAGCGCGAGTCAAATCTAAGGTTGAACTGTTCTGCCGATTCTGCCTGAGCTTCCCCACCTCTTACCGTACCCATTGCCAATTTTATCTGCATTTAGTCAATACGAAAGCAATTCGTGGACAACATGTGCTTAGTTCCGTTGCGCAAACGATTATTAAAAAGTTTTTGACTGAAGGAGTGAGAACTTCAAAAGTGTTAGCTTGTTTGCTTGTACAAATGGCAAAAAAGTTTCTCTGAAGGGCGAGAAATAATAGAAAACTCACTGTCGGGTTCTTTCTCCTGATCACAAAAACCCCGTTTGGAAATCTGCCAGAAGCCTTTGGCATTTTTTGCGGACCACTCAAAGGATTTTCTCAGTCATACAGCCACCTGTAACGAGACTTGGGTTCATTAATATACCCCTAATCGAAGCAAGCGAACAAAGAGTGACGACCAAGAGATGAGACTGTGCCAATAAAGTTCAAATCACGATTTTCTACAGAGAATGTTCTTGTTACCGTAATTTGGAATTCCAAAGGAATTCCTTTGATAGAGTTCCTCCGCAATTGCCGCACGGTGAATTATAATTATTACTGTTAATTTTTTGGCAAAATAAAAGCTCCATATCGAAGGAAACCAAGGTTGCTAAAGATGGTATTTTATACTAATATGGCTGCACCAACGTTCCGAGAAACAGTGAGGCCAAAGAGATTGGTACGGCGTAAAATTGTCTGCTGACGTATGTTATAGTCCCAGTGCATATTATGCTACCGTGTTTGCTAGTATTTGGTTCTAAATAAATACCTATCACAATAATTTGTTATGCAATATGTGCCCTTATTACAAATGTTTAAGAATATTTTACAACAAAGTTGTGCCGATCTTCGACGGCGTTCTTTGACTTCCTAATGTCTTTCCTTGCAAAATGTTTCACTGTATAATTACATCTTATATCCCATCGCTTTGAAGTCTTATTTTTTACTCTGGTTTTATATTCACCCGTGATTTGTTTATAACGGTTCACTATGAAATTTGTAAAATAGTTTTTATTCTTATAGTTTGAGAAACTGCAGTTTAAAATTTAGAATCCTATAATATAATATAATATATTTACAAACATTTTTAGAAATTCGAGGTAAATGGTATCTTATTTCGATTTCGAATGTGAGGAAACATTATTATTGAATTCTTAATTACGGTGTCCAAAAATATGTTTATACATAGATAAACACCAGGAAAATTTCAATGCCTTGCCATTTTGCACATTTATATAGGATACCCAGTAAGTATTTACAATTTATTCCTCCAAATGCTAATGGTATTTTCTGCATATATCTGTACAATCTACAACTAAAAAAATTAACGTAATGATTTTTGTTATTTTATAATGACTTAACAAATCTTTGAACAAAGATTTCTTGGGAAATACCACTTTGTTTCTGTTTACAAAACAGCATATTACAGTTACTACTTAATTGATTTCATGACAGCCAGGTGTTCTAATAAAAAGTAGTAGAACGTATTTTTTAAATCTTCTGATTTGTTTTCTTCTATAAAACTTTTATTAATAATAAATTATTTATGAATTAGTGTAACAAAGTTATTTGCTAATTATCTCAAATTTACATAAGTTTTAATTTCAGTGATATGTATAAAATTAAATCTTGTTGCATCCATGTTAATTTGTATAAAATATGTTTTATTGCATACAAATTATATCAAACTTGTATGAAACTTATTTACTATTTTAATTTTTAACTGTTTCCACAATATTTAAATTATGTACAACGTAATTCTTTGCAAATATTAATAATATAAAGCTATTTATCAAAGTACAATTTACGTTTAAATATAGCACGATTTAAACTTTCATTAAATTAAGATAAAGATTGGTTATGAACTTAACATCCTATTAAAATGTCTTATAACATTGTAGCACATTTTCAAAAGTGAAAGTTGTTTAAAAAATATTTCCCTTTTCAATAATACCAATGTATCGACAATGGTAACTTGTGTTAAGTAATAAACTTGTTTTAATTTTATGGAAGTTGTAAACGTGAGCAATTAAAGCATCATTAGAAATTTTAAGGAAGAAAATCATAACTTTTATTTTAAACACTAATTATCAATTGAATACATTTACGAGCAACTACTAATCAGCTGAGATTTGTAGAATTGCGCGCGTCATTCTGATGCTAAGGACTTATAGTCAGTCAATCACTTATTGTTCTATACAGCAGAGCAAGTTAAAAGCAGTTGCGATCTAAAAACTTTAATTACAATTATTTCAAAAATTATGCTATTTAAAAACGTGGTTTATAAACTATCTTGTTGTGCATACTAAGATTTATCTACTATTAACGTAATAATCTTACTTTTGAGATCACAAAGTGGACATTATTCATTTGATAGAATCTCATTTCATCAATATTCCATCTTTGTTTTCAGAAGATGAGGATGACATCCATTATAATAAATTTTTATGTTTCCTAACACTCTTATTATGTCATAGGTACCTAACCATAATATAAGTGAAATCAAACCAAATAAATTACAAATACCATAACATCCGTTTTTGAAATTCTTTTCGCTCCAATATTATATTAGAATGAGCTATAGAGTTTTAGCAATGGGATCGGTAAGAGATTGCAGTATTTTTCTTCTAAACGAACGCCATAAAGGTGGGATACAGCAACGTATTTTATGCAGCTGCGGGAGAAGAAGCTGAAGTAGCGTTCAATTTCTTCTTTGTATAACTGCATCAATTAAAAATACATTTACTTATCGTCAGCAACAATACAAGAGATGAGTAATTGACTTATCTGCAAGTGAATTCATTCTTTTTTCATTAAAAGGGTACCTATTTAACGTGCACTTTTTTTGCAGTGATCGCGATAACCTTCGTGGATGGACCTACACAAGCTTGACTTCTGGATATCTGACTTGGTTAAAAAATCTATTTCGATTTACCCATTCAATTTATAACCGAGGTCATAAAATACCAAATTATGATTTATAAGAGGACTCCCGAACAAACCTTTTCCAATTTTGAAATATCCATAACTCATTAATATCACTGGCACTAAATTAAACAAAACTTTCTCTATTAAATGATACCTTTACTTTTTAGACCTTAAGAAGTGGTACAAAGGTTGGTAGAACTGAGGTATCTGATTCTGGGCATTTCCCGCGTAGCACAAAATCCTTTTGATTGCACAAAACAAACAAACAAAACTCTCTCTATAAGTTGTCATCTTCATTTTTTAGGTCAAAAGCAGTAGTACTCTCAAAGGTTGGTAGAATTTTGAACTCTCATTTTGGGAATTTCCTGCGTAGATTTTTTTTGTTGCACAAAACAGCACAAAACTCCCTCTACTTATTGTTGTGGTTTATTTCTTCTTTCCGAAAAATGATACAGTCATTTACTTGTAGTACCACTTTTGAAATCGATAAATCTCTTTAATACGACTAGCACAAATATTTATTCTTGTGGCACAAAACAGCACAAAACTCCCCCTACCTAGTGTTTTAGTTAATTCCGGTTTTCTGGTAAGTAGGTTACTAGAACTTTGTTGTCTAATTTTGGGAATTTCTTGGGTACAACATCACTTTTTTTTGATTGCACAAATGATTATATAAGATGGCACATTTATTTTTAAGATATTAAGTGTTACACAGGATGGTAGAGTTTTGGCCACTGATTGTAGGCATTTACTGCGTGGCACATAATTTTTTTTTGATATCGCAAAACTACATAAAACTCCCTCTATAAGATAACACTTTTATTTTTTAGATCGTAAGAAGTGGTAGGATGGTAGAACTTTGGACTCTGATTTTAGGGAATTTCTTGCATAGCACAGAATTTCTTTTGATTGCAAAAAACAGCACAAAGCTCCCCCACGTAGTGTTATAGCTTTTACCTTTTTTGCCAAAGGTATTACAGAGTTTCCTAGATCTCTGGCCTCTAACTTTGGGCATCTCATGCGTAGTACAAAAAATTTTTTGATTGCACAAAATAGCACAAAACCCTCTATATAAGATGACAGTTTCATTTTTTAGATCCGAATAGGTAGTATAGAGGTTGATAAAACTTTGGCTTCTGATTTTGTGCATTTCCTGCGTAACACAAACTCTGTTTTGATTGCAGAAAGAGCATAAAACTCACTCTACCTAGTATTGCAGCTTATTTCTTGTTTCCGAAAGTACTAGAGAGGTTGTTAGAACTTTGGCATCTGATTTTGCACGTTTCCTGCATAGCACAAAATTTTTTGATCGCACAGAACAGCGAAAACCTCCCTCTACAATAACACACTTTTTTTAGATACTAAGAATTGGTATAGAGAACGATAGAATTTTGGGCTCTGACTGCTGGCATTTCCTGCACAGCACAATAAGTTTTTGGTTACACCAACAACCACATAACTCACTCTATAAGATGGCACCTTCATTGTTTAATTCCTAACAGGTGGTACAAAGGTTGGTAGAACTTTGGCTTGTGATATTTTTCTGATTGCACAAAACAGCACCAAACTTCCTCTATAAGAAGACGCTTTTATGTTTTAGATCCTAAGAGGTGATATAGGAGTTGGTCGAAGTATGGCCTCTGATTTTGGGCATTTTCTGCGTAGCATAAAACCTTTTTTGATTGTACAAAATAGCAGAAAGCTCTCTATACCTAATGTTGTAGTTTATTTCTCTTTTCCAGAAGGTAGTACAGAGGTATCTAGAATTTTGGCTTTGAGAATCTCCTGCGTAGCAAAACATTTTTTTTTCATTGGACAAAGCAGCACATGGCTCCCTCTATAATATGCCGCTTTTATGTTTTAGATCCTAAGAAGTGGTACAGAGGATTGTAGGAATTTGTTCCCTGATTTTGGGAATTTCCCGCATAGCAAACATTTTTTTTAATTGAACAAAACAACACAAAACTCTCTATAAGGTGAAATCTTCATTTTTTATATCCTAACAGGTTGAACTGAAGTTGGTAGAACTCTGGCGTCTAATTTTGGGCATTTGCTGCGTATCACAGATTCTTTTTAATTGTATAAAATAGCACAAACCTCCCTCTATAAAATTATGTTTTTACTTTTTAGATCCTAAAACGTGGCACAGAGCATACAAGAACTTTGGTCTTTAATTTTAGGCATTTCCTGTGTAACAAAATTCCGTTGATTGCACAAAGTTCCCTCTATTTGTTGTGGTTTATATCCTTATTCCGGAAAGTGGTACAGACATTTACTTGTAGTACCACTTTTGCAGTCTCTATAACTCTTTGACATGACTAGTACAATACTTTACTCTTGTGGCACAAAACTGCAGAAACCTTTGGACATATCAAATTGAAAATTTGCGTTGGTGGTATTACAAGGAAATACTGCCGGTGAAGCGAGCATAGTGAAGCAAGTTACGTAAGTGTGACCGTGCGAACAACTCATTTGCATCTAACTAAGTTGTCATATGCAGATATGGGAGTGATTTTCTGGAAGCACTAGTAACAATTTAAAGAACTATTAGATAACGCCTTTGTAGAACTAAAGATTTTGTAGTCAAAATAAATTTATCTTTTTCGATTTAAATTTTTCAAGTTTTTTAATTTTATTAAAACTTAAATTGTTTTGTGTCTTCACAGGGATTTGTAATTTAGAATTAACCATTATTTAACAACAAATATACAATTTTCAGATATGATTGAAAATGTTATAGAAATATTACATATAAGTAATCTAGTTACATATTTTACTTTATCATTATATTCATTACTATATAGTATAATTTTTGTATACTGGATATTTATAAATAAACAACTCTTTAGACTATTTATTACTGCTGCAGCGAAAGATTTAAATTATAATGTTACATTTATTAACAAACTACTAATGCAATTGAAGTATTGACTTTACCAATTATAATAATTTACAGCCATTGTTTTTGGATTCTGCTTAGATAACTCTGTGGTAATTACAACCAAAGCCATAAAATGAGTTGCTACAATTTTTTATTTCAGGGAATTACTATGTACCTTCTCTAATTACAATTTTATTCATAATCATGTGAAATATGTTTGATTGTGCTCGATGTATATCTTAATTAAGACAAATTGAAAAATTCAAAACTAAATTTAAAGGCGTGCTTATGTAATTATGAAATAATCTACAATTAGAATGTGTCAGAACACTATATGGTTATCACATTACGTTGAACTGGTGCTTAGGATTCTAGATGAATTGCGTTCTTCATCGATCAAAATCAGCTTTCAGAGGTAAAAAGATTTTGGACTTTACGAACCTGATTTGAGTATTCTAACCGCGAATTGATTTATTTAAATCCATGATTATATAAAAACAATCAATCAGTCCAGTTCATTCATCAAAAATATAGTAATGCGCATCAGTCTATTCATTTCAAAGTGTCACCTTCAATCATTTTTTTCTATGCAAATTAATTTCTTATTAAACAACTTTTAATGGATTTGATGATAACATTTATCATTGTAAGTTTTGAATTTAAAATTTAAATTTAATATCGTCAATAGGGCGTTAGTTTCAAATAACTACGGTAATAAAGTCTGGAGGATATATATTTATTGATTTTAACTAAATAGTTAATATAGCTGAGTTCACTTAAAATATTTTAGAAATCTGAAATTATATACTCTGATCCATATTTTTCTGTTGTGTGCCTATAAAATATAAGAAACGGTTCTCATAACTTTTTTCATATCGTTAGTGTCCGTTGGAAGGTTCGAAAGCTTGCTTTATTGTTTTTGATATTTTGTTATCTCCATAATAGAATGTGTAAGGTTTGCGTAGGTCGGCTTAGAAGCCATCAACTTTTATCGCTAACAGTTTGTAGCGTCTTATACTTATATTTCATTATTAGGAAAACTTTTTATTAGTTTTTCCAAATATTGGGTTCTAACAGTATTGTCGCGTATATAATACAATTATGGCTTTAAAGGTGCTTTATTATACTAGTAAAGAGAAAACGGTTAACAAAAAGCAATTCTTAAAACTTAATTCAGAAATGCTGATTAAAGTAGAAAAGTGTGTCTTCGTAAATATTGTATAATCCTTGAAGGTGACCGTATTTGTGAGATGCTGAATTACCCGATGTCTAGATCCGCAGATAATCCGGCACAAAGGGAATGAAGTGGCAAATGCGACAACGGCCACGGAATTCACTATCAGACATGTCCTAAGGACCTAAAGTTTCTCCTTCCAGAATTACACAAACCTCACCGTATTCTACATTATCCTATTCAATGAGGAAATTGAGGCGCATTGCTTGGCAGTTACTTAGCTTAAGGCGCGTCTTTATGTTCCTAACATTTCGCTTACGGAAATGGCGCTTCTATTTTCCAAGACTTTCTGAATTTCTTAGCTTAAGGCCTTTTCAGTCGACTTACTGATTATCAATAAGATAACACTTACGGTGGATCGCACCTGTGACCCGCTTCTATTTTGCTACGCATAGAAGTTTCTTTTCACGAAGAAAATTACTTTATAATTTAGATTCAACGCACACCACGCTTTCAAAATGGCACCTCTTAAACGACACCTTTTTTAGGCTTACGATGAGTTTTAACAGTTCGCCGCCATAACTCTAATCAAGATAACCAACCTATATCCATTAAAAAATCCTTAATATTAGTATTAAAAGGTTTTGCTGTTATTAAGATAGACGTAATATAATTATCAGCTATATCAATTGCCACAAATCGTATTTGAATCTGAATTTTGCAGAAACTCTTTAAAATATACAGTAAATTAGTCAGAAAGTTAACGTTTTCGCATTTCTTATATAACTACTTACAACAAGAATCAGCGGTTGTGTGCAAATACGGCTTTGACAAGCTTATATGTTAGAATTAGGTACGCATTGCTGAGTAAACTTATATAGTTCTACTGAACATATTCACATAAATAATCTTTTAAATTTACTTTTCGCTTTCAAGAATTTTTAAAATATAGAAGTAATTTCAAAATTGCCTATATTAAGACTTAGTTCGTTAAATTTAACCGCAATTTGACGAAGACTTACAATCTATGCCTTTAATTTCGGTAAAAATAATGACGTATTGAGGTATTCTTTCTTTATTGCTAATTTTTAGGAACATTTTAGTTCATAATTTATTTTCAGTATCCCTTTATTAGAATTGGCATTTAATTAATCTCCGTGCGAAGTTTATTTATTCTAGCTATAAAATTTGCATTTTGAACGGACTGATAGCTAATTCCAAACGTATTTGTTATACTTTATTATTCCATAACTTGCACTTTATCAAGCGGAATAGAATTAAATTGATTAAATTTTCGCAAATTTAATTATTTATAGTGCTTTCATGGCATTTTTTTTATTAGATTAAATCTACCTAATTTATGCAGCCTAGAAAATCTGTTCACTTTTTATCATTTTAGACGGGAATTGACTGTACTTTTTGTTCTAAGAATTTACATAAAAGTAAATATACAGTGTTTAACCAAAATATGTGGCTCTTCTTTAAGTTGATCACAATTACTGATTAACATCAATACGAAGAATTATTTAAAGTACTTCTAATACTAATAACTTAACAATTAAATCTAGGTAAATATTCTTTAGCAATAAAGGTAAGGTTGACGTACTGACGTAGGAGTACTGAGCAGGAAAAGGAATAATTGTTTGAAACGACCTTTAGTTTATCTATCTAAAACTTCATGGGTCTAAATTGTTATTACTGTAAGTAATAAATGTTGCATTTACAAAATTTATTACAATTTTGGTAGATTCCACATTGACGAAAAATGGAATATCATTGGAAATAAGGGTTAAAGAACTCAAACATTACATTAATAAAGGCCAATCTGGGAAACCTATAATTGGTAAACTTTGGTTTGAAAAGGGCTATAACACCAATTAGAAAGATTTTTTGTGGATCTACATTCTGAAATGAGTTCCACAAATTATTCTTGTCCGCCAAGAAAGATTTGTTATTAATTAGAGCACAAAGTGACATTTATCCAATACTACATTTAATTCTTATTTGTCGTTAACATCCCAGTGGCACCTTGTGAAATATCAAAGGGTACCTGGAGTCGATTCTGGAAGGTAATCGCGTATAGGTCTACGAAATTTAAGGGCAATTGTAACCTATTATACATCGATTACTCGAGAAATGAGTGGTATCTAATTTTTGACATGACTTAACTGTACATTCTAATATAAAAATATAGGTACCTGTTATATCTCATATATAAAACAGTCGACATTCAACTAATATTGGTTATCACTTTTAGTGTATCTATCTGCAGATAAATTCGTTTAAAGTTTTGGAAGAGGTCAGTTAATGCATCAAATCTAGCACGGCATGAGAGATCGTTTTGATTTGGCAATCGTTTTGATGTGTAGTCCCAATTGTCTCTCTATTTAATCGCCTTCTTAGGTCCTACTATTTTAGAGTTACCATGTATCATACATAGCTCCTGCCTTACACCATAGATACCGTAATACAGTTGAACTGTAAAAGGTATTAGAAAATGTTTAAAACAAAAACCCTTTAATGTTTATTATGTTTTACAGTTGTGCATTTCAATGTTTCAATATTGTAGTTTTGCAGTAGACCTTGCCCCGTGTTCCTTATTTTGACACTGCTTAACGTTATGCTTAACATGAAAATTAAACAGATTTTGACCACAAATCCGTCCGTGTATAATATTGGTGCTGTTTAAAATATTGTAACAAAAATTAGAAACCGTAAATGCAAATTCTAGAATCATCTAGATTGTTTTCTTTATAATAAAATACACGATGTAATCAGCAAATGACTCATTGCAGTGATTTATGTCTGTCAATTCAATTAGGTTAGCAATGAGTCATAGCATTACGTCATTACTATGAGTAATATTTTCGAATATTCTATTCTTATTGTTTCTAGAATTACCTTTCCTATATTAGCAGCATTTTAAATTCTCCTAGTTAGTTATTGTTAGAATCTTGTACTGTGCATTACTGATATAAATACAAATATACATAAATAGAATTATAAATAATTATTTGCTGCTGGTGCATTTTAAAATAAATAATTAAATATTTAAAATAAATTAGTGTACATAGTTACTTGTAGAATTTTAATGAATATAAATAAACATTGTAAAACAATTAGCTAGTTTC
>JAHWXV010254985.1:0-16231 GCA_024586415.1 Phrixothrix hirtus | reverse complement strand
TCAAAATAAAGTCCGTTTCGAGACTAAGGTTCAAGCGACGTCAGTTGGCTCGAACAACGTCCATCGTAAGAAGAACTGTTTCGTACCACCCTGGAGGCTAAAATCAGCAAGGCCAAACAATTAACCACCCAACGAACCACTCCTCACGACTAAGAGCTACCACCGGGAAGAACACAAGTTCTTAAAATTACTCTGTGCCGTTCAGTGAGAACCGAAACGTCACAACACCACGAGATGGCAAGTCTGCTATGTTTTGGTGGGTAGGTACATAGTGCCACCGTGTAGGTAGAGTATACTCTTGAATTAATGACACGCGATTTGAAAAGAACGTTTTTAACTTGCAAGGCGGTGTAAGAATCCAGGTGAGCGCAATTGTTGAGTCCGAACAAACATAAATTGATTGGATGGGCAATTCAGTCGAAAGAACGTCTAAGCAGCTTTTCATTACTTGAGCGAGCAACAATGCACTCGACAACTCAAGTCTAAGGATTGAAAGAGTCTTTGGCGGAGCTAGGCGAGCTTTGCACAATAGTAAAATTAAAGAAATTGATTGATGAATAGACGAACGCAAATAAACAACTACCGCGACGCCCTTTTGGGAGGTGTCGCAAAATGCATGCAATTGATAGGTAGCTGCTGGTGGAGCACACAGCAGAGGAATGGAAAGATTACAAGAGTTATGAAAAGATTTCAAGAATGATCACAAGTTCGGAATGGTTTCAGACGAGATGGTTTCATCCAAATCCGACGGCAAAAGCTATAACTGTTGCATAAAGCATTTTGTCTTCATAATAATAGGGGCTGACCAACCGCAAGGGTCGTAAATTTGAGCAATAAAGGACAAAAGTTTCCGTTTTGTTAAAGGAGTTAATAATAAGTTACAAGAAGAAGGGAATTGTAGACAAAAATCGTCACGAGTAGGGTTCCAGATAAGTCCTAGAATTGAAACGTCTGGGGAATGTGAATTGAACAATTTTGACAATTCTTGATGTTCAAGAGCAACGTCTTCGAGGAGACTTGGTGAGTTGCTACACCACTTACGTAGCTCAAAACAACCAAGAGATAATAACTTACAAAGTTCGCGCTTACGCAGAAGTGCATCATCAACAGACGATGAACCTATAATAATGTCGTCGACAAAAATATTGTTGTTAAGAATATGGAAAGCAAGGGGAAATCGATTACCTTCATCGATTACCAGCTGCCGGAGAGTTTTGAGCTCTAAGTACGGCGCTGAAGCGACACCATACGTGACAGTGGTCAAGACAAATGTTTGTAGTGTCTGATCTGGCGATTCGCGCCATAAGATGCATTGGTATTGGTGATCCTGGGAATTGATATAAACTTTGCGATACATTTGCTTGACATCGCATGAAAAAACAAATGGATATTGGCGAAAGCGAAGTATGACATCTGATATTAAAGGTTGGAGCTTGGGTCCAGAGTACAACAAATTGTTTAATGATACGCCGGATGCGGAGTTCGCGCTGGCGTTGAAAACGACATGCAGCTTAGATGTTCCTCCATGAGTTTTGAAGATTCCGTGATGAGGAATGAAATATTTGGGTGCGACATCTACCGGTAAAGGTTTCATGGGATCTAACTGAAGGTATTCCTTCATAAAGTTGATATAATTCAGTTTAAACATCGGGTTTACTGCAAATTTGCGCTCTAGTGACAAGAAACAGTTGTGAGCATAAGTGTATGATTTGGCCAGCTGCAGAGGACAATTTGGTTTAAATGGCAAGCGAACAATGTAACGACAAAAATTGTTACGAGTTGTGGTTTGTGAATAAAAGGTTTCACAAAATTCATCTTCCTCTGACAATGACGTAGTTGCGAAGGAAGGGGGTTCTTCTTGTTTCTAAAAAATTTCTAATTGAAGCGACAAGTTATTTTCAACGGATACGTTGAGTGAAGCAAACGAACTAGTATCAGTAGTTAAATTTGAGACATAATTAGCTGTGAGCGCAATGCCCATGACAACATAACCAAAATCTGTATACATAATGTAAGGTAAATGAGCTTTTGGACGATGCCCCATGCCTTTTATGATTGCTGCCGACAAGTCAGCACCAAGCAAAACATCAACTGGTGACGGAGTATCAAATTTAGGGTCAGCAAAAGTAATAAACGATAATTAATTTTTTACAAACGGTTTGAGCGTTAGACGAGGAAGATATGAAGTGATCCTATTCAAAAAGGCAAATGGATGCACCGTTGTGAGACGTCTACCACTTAGCGATTCAAGACTTAGGTAACAAACACCATTGTTATGTGCAGGAGTTTGAGCAATACCAACAATCGAGATAGCAACTTGGTTGCGTTTACAATGAAGAGATTGGATGCAACGTTCAGAGACAAATGACACATGACTTCCTGTGTCGATAATTGCTCTAGCAGCGACATATTGTGTTTCTGACGCCCTTAAGCAAATAATTGCGGTAGGAATGAGCACAGAAGAATTATTTAGAGGATTGGCCAGCAATGAGCTACTGTTTGACTCAACATCAGAGGTTTGAACAAATGTTGATGTCATGGGTTGATCGACATAATTTTCGTGGTCTTAGCGAGATGAAGATTTTTGACCAAGGCGTAATTGCGGGTAATCAGTAGAATTTTGCGCGTAAGTCAATTTTCTCTGAGGTTTTTTATCGATGATTTTGAGTCAATGGACTCTTTGGGTATTCGAGACGATGGAGAAACATCAGAACGAGATGAATTTAGGCAGTGCAACAGTGAATGATGTTTCTTTTGACAAACTCTGCAAGTAAATTTTGATTGGCAAGCAGTGAGGAAATGTATGCCTAGATAATCTACACACAGTTGTGTTTTCTTCACCAGTTCATGGCGTTGATTTGGATTTTTATTTAAGAGCAAACCGCAAGATGAATGCTTGTGGGAAGTTTTGTTGCACAATGCACAATTTGTGGAACTGCTAGTTAGTAAGGAAGAACGAAACGACCAGCGGGATGACTGTGAAGATTTGGCTTCACTTGTATATAATTTTGTTTTCGATGTAGATTGTTTAGATAGTGAAATAGAGGCGATAGTTTCCACGTTTTCAGCTAAAACTGCTTCATGCTTTGTGAAATCCAATATTGATTCCTAAGTGGGGAACGATGATGTAGTGGCAATGTGAGTTTCAAACCTAGAGGCTAATGCTTTGTCAAAGCGAAATAAGACAAGGGTAGCAAAAATTGACTTGTAAATGCCAGTATCTGGAATTGATTCTAGTGCGCTAATATGTACATTGTACATATCCAAAAATTTACGAATAGAAGCGACAGAATTGGTCTCGAGATTAGGAAGATTGAGAAGCCTTTGGCAATGGAAGGCAACCTTTCTTTTGGGGTTAGAATATCTATTCTTCAATAAATTCAAGAAAACCTGATAGTTGGTCTGAGTTAAGGGAAGACGATTAACGATTTGTAAGACATCACTTTCTAAATTTGATAGTAAATATTGGAACTTTTCTAATTCAGTTAGGTTCGAATTATTCCCCACGATAAACTCAAATTTTGCAATAAAAGAACTCCAAGTGTGGAAGGTTCCATCGAACTTTACAATGTTACTTTTTGTTTGATCTTAGGAAGAAACGACAGGTTTGTTTTCAACGATTGTGTTCAACGAAGATTGAGTTTGAGCCCCAATTTTGGTGTACAATTTCAAATAGAGTATTTTGATCAAATGAGTTGATGAGATGAGACAGTCCTCTGTAAGACCAAGTGGGAGGCCATCCATATTCTCATAAACTTCGGCTTTGCTGCGACAGCTTTCATATTCGGCTTCAAGATGAACCTTTAAAAGTGTTAAATTCCATGAATCAGGAGTAGATTCGAGATCATTTTCAATTTCAACAAAGAGTTTTTGAAATTGTTTATCAAACGTGTAAAGAGTACAAAACCAACTTTAGGTGCCATTTCTAAAAATAATTAACTTTCTTTTAAGTTTCAAGTGTAATTTTGGCTTAGCCTGTATATAGGCTTGACAAACAAATTCAATTTAATAAATAGACCAATTTTCAAAACACATACGTAGGTAATATTTTAACAATATGAACTTAACATGACAAAATATTTGTTTTTAACTCAATTTGATTTAATTTGAAAATATTTTGTGAAGGAATTGTTTACAACTATAATATGGATTTTAATAAATTTATTTGAACAAGATTTAATTATTCTTGCCTTTTTGAAAACAAACTTGATGTTTAAAGCACAAAATACCTTCAAGGATATTTTCTTGTATATGAATTCGACACGTTTTATAGTCAACAGATGTGATAAATCACGAGTTTTAAGGGATAAGCGGGGACAAACCAGACGAATGTTAACAAAGCGTTTTTTGTTTTTGAATATGTACCTAGTGAATGTAGATATTTGGCGTAGGAATTCGAAATATTTAGCACGATGTAATAATAATTGAATTATTTAACCAAATAGTTTAACAATTTAAACAATGCGGATTGAAGGACCAAAAATTTGTTCACGCTGTTGTAAATTTTAAATCTAATTAAACTTTACAAGTAGCGAAATAATACAAAATTTTCTACAAAACAAATGTTGAGACGCTAATGCCTCTTTGATATTAGTGAACATTAAAAGGTGTATGTCCGTAGGCTGGATTTCTTAATATTTAGTTTTATTGATTATTAATGGAAATGTTAACTCACCCTATACGATGTCTTCAAGACTTCTTCTGCGGATGCAGCAACGCTGTGGTGTAAAGGACCGTTTTTTAGGTGAGGATAAGAAATGGGTAAATCAGGGATAGTTGCTGTAATGTATGTCTCTTTTCAGTACAAAATCTATTGGCAATTGTTGCACGTAATGTAAAATAGCACCGCTTGTGGGAACAAAATTTACGAACGAGCATTTTGTAGATGGTGTTAACACTACTAATGTTAAAGTAAGACTGTTTCTTGCTCTATCAAAATGCGCATTTAAGATGAAGAACACATATAAATTTATATACAAGGTGGCTACTAGAAATCGAATTAAGTTACTTACAAAACATTAAACATTAATATGTTTTCTTTTTACAACGTAACTAAGAATAACTAAAATGAGTTATAGCATATTGCAAACTTAATTTAACTTTGATAACTAATAAATTGAAACAAATGTGTATTATTGTCGAAGGTTCTGTATGGCGCAAACAAACAGCATTATGACAGGGAGCGCCATCTAATTGAATCCACAATTCGATCTAATCTGAAGAGGTACGTTCTCCAATAGCAAAGGAAGTTGGTTTTGTACAAACTTTAAATATTGTTCTTTGTCGGTGCACCTTAGATGATTTTCTATGACTCCACACCATACATTTATACCAAAGTCTTTGGACAGATCTTACAATTTTCGGATTTTGATCTGACCAATAATGCGTATTTTTTCTATTTGGTAATCCGTGATTCATGAAATAACTCTCATCCGTCCATAGAATTTGTTATATAAATTAGGTTGATCGTTTATGGCAACAAGAAAATGTGAAATAAAATTTACTCGTCGTTCAAAATCTACAGGGAATAACTGTGGCACATTATGAATTTTAAAATCATCAAATTTATTAACCTTCAAAATCTTGTGTGTCACGTTGTATGTCAAATTAAATTCTCTTACAGCTTCTTTTATTGATTATTTAGAGTTAGCTTCGAAATAGTTTAAAATAGTGACTACATTTCTATCTGTGGTGACAACTTGACGTCTCACCCTTTTGACTAAAAATGCTTTGTGATTTTGTCGCAGATTCCTTTCTTACTTGGAAAATATTTTATGATTTGGAGTAATTCGTTCTGGATATGTCTCCACATGTGGTTTTTGTGTAGCAAGAGCATTTCTCCAACATTCCCCGTAAATCAACAGCATATCCACCTTTTGACTGTGCGCAGATATTTTGTATTCGCTTAATTTAATATGAATTAATCTTGAATAACTATTTAATTTGATTATTATATACAGTTTTAATAATCAGATTAAAAACATTACTAGCATTGTAAACATTTGACAAGTAGGTAATGAAAACTGGTTGTTTCAAAGCCTGCTTTATCTTATAGATAGCCTACTTTGAAAGATATTGAATAAAAAAGAGTCAATCGAGAATAATCAAAATTAAATCATAACATTTTAACAAAAAAAATTTTTAAATTGTTATTTAAAAGAATTATCTACTTTAAAAGAGCTTTCCAGTGATATAATAAAAGTGGTATTTTGATCAGAAACATTTTTTCGCCGTACTGCGACGCCCAGCGTCGCATCGTGTTGATTTTGATTTTATTTATACCGTAAATTTTAGTCAAAGCTAGTGAAAATATAATGCATTTTACAGATTGTAATTTCTTTTAGCCCTTTAAGAGAAAAACGTTTTTCCCCAATTAATAAAATCACCCAATACATTGTAACGTTTTTGATTTATAAGGAATTATAAATAAATGAAACTACAACTAGTAGATATTATACTAATAATAATAAAAATAGAAATAAAGATGCTTTATTAATTTAATAAAGTAACACGAACACATTGATATACACAATGATTAAGTTAGCAAGTGAGTGAGTGCAATAGAATGATATTTCAATACCATTCTAACGTTAAACTATTATAAAATTTCAAATTCAAGATAGGCTCCTCATTTATGTCCACTTTCTTATAAGTACGTAATTAGCACAGTTCGTTGAACGCACATGATGCGGAATAGCTTCATCGACCACTGGGCGTGTAAACTTCAGACAACTCGTCTTTGTATTTGATAATTCACATTAATGTCCCCAATTTAATAGCGCTAGTGGCTGTTGATTTTAACGAAAGCGGACAAATTTCTATAAACGTGATGCAGATTGGTTTTGGGCGTTACATCGGCGGAATTGAGGTCGATTGTTCGCTGTTTGAGGTTATTGTAAGCTTTGGTGAGTTCATCTAGAATATTGAACCAGTCGTAGGATTATTGGAAGTTGAACTTCTTGTACAAGTTTTGGTTAAAGTTTCAATAACGCGCCCGACAATGGCTGCCTTGATCGTGCTGTACGTTGAATAATGATTAATTGTAAACGAATTCATTAGCGATTTGAATTTTCAATTGTTTGCTTTTTGAAGAATAGATTTCATGGCTTCCGCCACTTCGCCAACATCTTTTGACTTTAAGAGCCTGGTCCATAGAAATTTCGAAAAACAATCAATAACCACTAAAATGTACCTGTATCCCTTATTCGTCTTTGCGTAAATTGAAACTCGGCTCGATCTGCCTGCCAAAGATCATCATAAGACTTTATAATTATTCTGCGTCTTAGGAATTTGACCATTTGACCACCTGCCGCTAGTGGATTTTTCACGTATACGTGTGCGAGTATGCAGTCGAGGCTAATTGCTTACATCTTGTGAATACATGTAGACATGACAATTGCATTTATTTATTTAATTATTATGTGTTATTTCATTGCACCTGAAGCTTATTTACGATGATAAGATTATTAGGCAATGCTACAGTTGCATTATAACTTACGCTAACTTTTAAATCTACTTTGCAATTAACTTTTCGCGTCAAGTATAAATTTAGTTGTCTCGGTTCTCAAAGCTGCGTACGTTTTAGTCATCTCATCGGAAATAACTTTACTTGTACTACTAAAGTTTTGATTGATTTGCGTATTAATCTCGTTTTGCTCAGCACCGAATTTAGTGTCATCTTGTCGTTGTCGGTAATGCTCCCAAGAAAAAGTTTTTGGATGTTAGCGTGATTACCGGTCAAACGATTTTTAAATCGAATTACTTCTGCTATAGTCTTCAATTAACTTTCGACTATCACAATACAGGCGATAGACCTCTTTTCGTGTGAATGCTCTGACTAACGTGATGAGTGACCGCTTCAAATGACGATAAATTTCCTTATACTCGAGGTTTAGATCGGCAATTGATTTCTTTAGTGTTTCAGTTACGTGTATTTTGTTGGAAGCATCTAAGTCGTGAATTGGCGATTGAACATAGAATTTTATTTCCTATATCGAAATCATCCTTTTGGGTTAGATTTAAACCTATTCCGGGCTCGCCCATTAACAACTCTAGATATTTGAATGTCTTCCGCCGGATCTCTATAGCGTCCAAACTTATAGATTCATTTTAGTACTGTACACTGTTTAACATTTTCAACCGCTTTTGTGCATTTAAAATGTCGTTAGTCTTGGGCATTTCGATGTAATCCGCATCGGCGAGTTCTTCCAATATCGAAATTATTTTGTTATTGTGTCTAGAGTGACCGACCAACTTTTTGGTCGATAGAACATGTAGCTCGGCTATTAATTCGTGAACGGCGTTTCAGCACTCGACCCGCCTGTTTCTGTTAATTTCCTTGAAAAGCCAATTTTAGCCGCAGCTCCGGCTCCTTTCCTTTTCTAAAGTGTTTTTGCTTTCTTATTGCGCCAGTTGTAGCATCAGGCCTCCAGATACCTCATCAGAATCATCGGCTACGGGAATATTGAGATGTCAAGTTTTCGCCTTTCGTAGGCATTACGTCCAGTCTGTAAAACACCTGTGGTACTCCTAGTTAGCGTAGTCGGTGGCATAAGGTCCGCCATTTTATTATCATCTACGGCATATTTACGTATTTGTAATACTGAATGTAAGGATCTATTTAGAGATTCTCTCAACGGCGATATAGTTGCTAATAATTGTGACGAAGTTGAAGCGTCCGGTATTGTAGCTAACGATGACGGCGCGAAAGGCAACGTTTCTGAAGTTGAATGATGTCTAAGTGCTCCGATTTCGCCAGGACTTACCTGAATCTCTTCATATTCATCACCTTCACCGTCTGAATTGCAGAGGGAGAGTTCTTGTGCCTTCTTCTTCTTCCGCTCCTCGTTATCATCGGCAATCTTTTGCTTAGCCCGTGACTTTACCGCATCAAGTTTACAAACAATTGCAGTTAGATGTTTAATTATGAGCTTGTGCGTCTTCAAATAACTTTTCGGCATTTAGCTTGTTTTTCTGCAGCGTTTTATATTTACGTTTAACTGACGCTCTAGCTTGAATTAATCTTTGCTTTAGCTGTTTTTCCGCAATATCTATCAGCATTGTTGATATTATTGCTATTACACACGCCACGACTGTAACGTATTATTGCCTATTAAGACGAGTATTCGTTAAAACATTTTCGATATCGGCCTACATTCAAGTTAAAATCTTTGTGTATGTAAATAAAATCGTACTTATGCTTCCAATAATTGGAACATATTTTGCGAAACGTTTGGAACGGCATGTCCATGCCAACGAGATGGTTATACGCGTGTTTTAAATTTAATTTCTTTCTTAAACAAAGTCAACATGTTTACGTTGTCTCTTACTAGATGTTTAGGCATCTAAGCATAAGTTTGCCTGAGATAATAACAATCAACACCGTTGCGGCAATCCATGCTAAAATAAGCTTTAATGTTGTTCTGTTTATCACAAGCACGTCATCAAATCTAAATATGGAGTTTGCTTTAACCTCCCTCCCAATACCGTATTATGGTCTTGTTTTCGCTAAACAGTTTCAACGTTTGCTCTAGAAATTGATATTTCGGCTGATTCAGTGACTTTCAAAATTCGTGTTCATTTTAAAACTTGAGTCCGTTATCATTTACCAGTAGCGTAATAACGAGGTTTGTTTTATCTATGTTACTTGGGCCGATTATAAGCCCGCAAATTGTATTCGCCCTTTTATATTGCAAATTATGATGAGTATCAAAATTCGCTATCGGTAAAGTATGCTTCTGTTTTACGACTTTAATTTTAAGTGCACTCAACTACGATCTTATTATTATGAATGAACGCTCAAAATGATTTATAATTTTATTGTTCTCATTTAAGTATATTTTTATTAAGATACATTTCATCGGTACTTTATAACATTTTAACTGTTGGCTATACTGAGCAATGCAATCGTAACTAATTGGAGGGAAAACCATCTCCCCGGCTTCAAAATTTCTAGTCAATACTTCGCTTTGTTTCGAACAATCGAGAACAAAGACCGGATAATCTTGGTATAACTTAGTGCAGGTTCGAAGTTATACTCGTTGTAATAAGACCACCCCAGTCCAGGGTATCCACCCGCCACATCATCATTAACAAGGGAGAGATTCGAAAGTGTGGCTAGTATAGTAGAAGATGTTAACGAAAAACATAAGGCAGACGAACCGCAGGTAAGGCCTCTGTTAACTTTAGACATGAACACATCAGACCCACAACACTATTACAATGACTTACTCGACTCCCACAACGATATTGCCAATTTTTTAGAAAACGACTTGGACTCCAACCACAAAATTTCAAAAATCAGTTGAAAAACACTCAGGGATAAATTTAGTACATGGAAAATTTTCCAGTCACAATTAATAGGGGAAACAAACAACTTCTCAAACAAATACAAGAACTGAAATTTGAAATAAAAAACCTAAAAACCACAAAAACACAACATACACTCCAAAAAACCAATGCATAAATCGCCAAAACACACTCAACAACCCCAACACCTACACTAATATAACAAAGACCTAAAATAGACATAGTATTTATCCAGGTAAAACCAGAAACGGACAGTACAAAAATCAGGGACATATTCACACGAATACTCAACCCGATACAAGATAAAATCAAAATAAACACCATTAGAACCGCAAATAACATGCTGATTGTAGAAACTCCAACCTCCGAAGATGCTAATAAGATCATAAAACACAAAGAGCTAGAAATAGAACTGAGATGAGAACTACCTCGGAAGAAAAACCCGTTGGTTGTTATTTATGACGTTCCAACGGCCAAGCCTGAAGAGGAGCTAAAAAATCAAATATATGTCCAAAATTTCAGGGAAAATGTAGGCATAACAAAAGAGGAGTTCGACTCCTGTTTCAAACTCAGATTTAAAACAGGCCCACTAGGCAAATCCAATCAGGTAGTGGAAGTAACATCAAACCTAAGAGAAATCATCTTAACACGAGCAGAATTTATTTACGGTTCATGTAAAAGATTTTATAGTTGTGCCGTAATGTATCAAATGCCGAGATTTAGGCCATGTTCAAAAATTTTGCAAAGCAGAGAAAGAAAAATGTGGACATTGCGGTGACAAAAACCATAAACTGGAACATTGTTCTAGAAAAGAGGCTCCGCAATCATGCATACTGTGCATTTTACGTAATACAAAGTGCGCGGTGAAATCATATAAAGAATGTGCGACATATAAATTTTTACTGAACCGGACTATGGACAAACGCAAACGCATACATGATAATGACATTACATAGTAAATCCTAACTTGAACTTGATATTACAAATACTAACACAAACACTATACGGACTACGGACAACGAACCTACGATCGTAAACACAGATAAAAAACGTAAATCTAAATCGTCGTGCAGAAAGGCAAGGGACCGTCTAAGGGCCCTTACCTGCAGACTTAAAAAATTACTATTAAATAACACTGAACAAAGTACACAGACAAACTTGTAGAACCACAAACAAATCACACCTCATTACAAGACACGATCAAAAGGACTTACAAAAACTTGCGAGGACCCGAAAATCCAGTAACCAACGATATAAAACCAGACACAGATAATACCCAAATTACAATACAAACCTTAGACCCAACAAAAATTTATTTAAAAATAGAATTAGATATGCAACTAAGCAGACTGGAAGAACATACGACTTTAAATATTGCTTTACGACATCTTGTACGGAACTTACACACAAACGGACACAAGATTGCTTTTCCAGTTCCAGAAGCTGTGGACAGAATACAGCTTAGATGTTTAAACTTTACAGAAGTGAATTTACTTAAAAGACCTTCTGCGGAAAACATTCAAAAGAAGAGGCGAGGAACTGGATCTGCAATCTTTATACAATGACTTTGTAACAACATACGGACGTGTAACCTTTGACTCCACCAAAAACTAGCCAAACAGCCACATACTAACTAGACACCCCTAACAAATGAAACTATTACAACTAAACTGTCACAGGAGCGCGACTGTAATACATGACTTGCGGAAGAAACTGAGATATATATTATGCTCCCACAAGAACCATATACTACTACCCACAACAAAATTCCGGGGATGCAGTGAATAGCCTAAAGATAACCAAGGGAATTTCTCCCATGGCTGCCATCATAGTCCTAAATAGGAACATCACCACAACCGTGGTGGAACATCTCAGTAATTCCCACTGCGTCTGTGTTGAGATTGCCACACCATCAGGAGGCTATTTACTGGTAAGCTCCTACTTTCAGTTTTCGGATGACTACGACAAACATCTTAGTAGAATCCGTAAGATCGCGGACACATACACAAACAGGCATGTCATATATGCGATGGACGCCAAAGCAAAATCGCATATGTGACACAGTAACACCACTGACGATAAAGGTCGTAAACTACTAGACTTCATACAAGAATATCAACTAGAAATTCTCAACAAACTCAACAACCCCCCTACATATCACGGACCTAACAACGCACAGACGAACATAGGTGTGACTCTATATACCCTACAGACACACGACTCAATCACAGATTGGAAGGTCATGGCCAATCTAATAACCAGTGACCATAACGTCATTTCTATCTACATAACTACACAAAACCCACTCAGAACTATAACAAGCACCAAAAAAACCTATAACTACAACAAATCAAACTGGACAACTCTTCAAAACCCTTTTATGCCACCCCCGACAATAAAACCCAACGAAAACGTACATGACTATATAGAATAACTTACAAAAAAAACCATACATAACGCCATGAAAGTTGTCACCCCCCAACATTACCCCAAAACAACGGCGAAAACGATTTTTTGGAACCAACACCTAACTAACTTAAGGCAAAATCTACGACGCGCCAGAAGAGCGTACCAGAACGCTATAACTCCTGATCTAAGAACACGCACTCAAAGCACAGTACACAAATGAAATCTACATTGCTAAGGTGAACAGCTGGATTAAGTTCGCAGAGAAGGAGTTACAAAAAAATCCGTGGGGAATGCCGTACAAATTGACGGCAGATAAACTTAACACCAATACTGACATACAAACGTTACGTAAAGGGGATGAAACTTTCACAACCACTTGGGACAACACCCCAAGCTTCTTACTAAACAGCCTATTACCAGATAACGACCCGACAACAGACACTCCTACACAACAAATACTTAGACAAATCACATACTCTACACCCTTAAACCAAAACATTTCACATCCAATCACGACCTCTGTAATCACAGACGCAATCAACTCACTAAAAAATAAAAAAGCACCTGGGCAAGACCAAATAAGAAACGAGATAATTAAAGCCCTTAAAGAGCCTCTAACACCAATTCTTGAGGTTCTATACAATAAATGTCTAGCGCAGGGCAAATTCCCAAACCTGTGGAAAAGGGGCAATATTAGAATAATCAAACAGGGACAAGTCAAAGATCCCCAAAATACGAAGACGTACCGACCGATTTGCCTT
Organism: Phrixothrix hirtus; assembly: GCA_024586415.1. Taxonomy (NCBI): domain Eukaryota; kingdom Metazoa; phylum Arthropoda; class Insecta; order Coleoptera; family Phengodidae; genus Phrixothrix; species Phrixothrix hirtus. The sequence continues at coordinate 2,753 of JAHWXV010254985.1, read as the reverse complement.
TTCAACACGCTTGGAAAATTATATGAAAAAATAATCAACAACAGGCTTACACAACACATGACAGACGACCTACAAAGTAATCGACAATATGGCTTCCGAAAAGGCAAATCGGCTAAAGATCCCATAAACCAACTGATGAATTCAACCTTGCTAAGTTCTAAAAAATATACGGCCCTGGTCTGCATCGACATCAGTGGTGCATTTGATAATCTCTGGTGGCCCTCATTAATACGTGCTTTGATAAAACGTAACATCCCAAGAAACCTTCTCAAAAGCATTAAAAACTACTGTTAGGACAGATACGTCACAATCATCGACAACCAAAATCGCATAAGCAAGCGTAGCACCAAAGGCTGCTCGCAAGGTTCGATTTGCGGGCCCCTTTTCTAGAACACTGTCCTTGACGAGCTGCCCCTGCCACTAGAACATGACGAAGACATTTTAGACACAATAGAAGAGCATTAGAAGCCAAAATGGACACACATTACAAAAGATTCAAAATTGGTGCCTGGAGGTCAAACTAAAAATATTACCAGAAAAAACGACATATACCCTGGTGAGGGGATCCCTGCAAGGGGGCCCAATAATAAGACTGGACGGCCAAAAGCTCTCCAGAGCCAAGAGCACCAAATTCCTAGGGGTAACTATAGATGAAAAACAGAATTTTAAGACGCACATCATCAACATCTGCGAGAAAGCGACTAGTATAATCCAAAAATAGCCAGGATTGCACAGAAAGACTTTAAGATCCCTCTGCCGAGTGCAAGGTTATACATTAGTAACGTAGAAATGGCAATTATAACGTACGCGGCTAATACCTGGGTACATAGATCGGCCATTTTAAAAATAAACTGCTGTCTACTCAGAGGGGGCAAATAATCAGACTTACCGGGGCCTTTGGCACTACGTCACTGGACTCTTTGTAGGTAATTCTGGATATAGTTCCAGTACATCTACAGGCCAAGAAGACAGCAGATAGGTACTGGCTTAAGAAAGGGGACCAAGACAGAGTGAACAATATACTGGGTGAAAGAGCGCTGACAAAATCCGACATTACCAATCGCATTCTAACCATATGGCAAGATGAGTGGAACAACGCCTCAACAGGCATAAGAACCTAAAACTTTATGCCAAATGTCAGATTTTGCCAGCGCAACAGTTTGTTCTGCCCTTCCACAGGCACTATACATTTTTGACAGGACATGGACCCTATCCGACTTATATACACAGAATCAATAGTAGATCGACACCAAACTGCGACTGTGGAGCAATCAGAACACCCTAACACGTGGTTTTCGATTGCGCCCTAACACGACAGCAACTACACCAACTCAGAGACCAACTACTAAACAAGACACCCGGCGACTACCTTGGAACCAATACGACTTCGACATCTTTAATAAACTGGCACGCAAAGCCTCCCAAATCGCCAAAACCTTCTTCCCACGATGACGCAGCCGCCCTGCTCTAAACATGTTCCACGCTTGGATTTTTAGATCCACAGAATTTAAAACTGAATCCTGCATGGGTCTTGCCCTGCTAGACAAATCGATTCTCTACAATCAACAACTCAACACATTCAAACACGTGCATTCTGAACACACAAAATCCAATCATGCACAACAAACCATCACAAACACAACATCATATACACAATCAATCCAATTAAAATAATACAAATCTCTTACACAACACATAATGCATCGACACAACACAACAAACAACTTAACCGACAATACAACTTCCACGACAAACTGCGAATAGAGGCCGAATCATACCCTGACCTACACCAACAACCTCAACCAAAACTTCATCATAGACTTCGAAGAAGTCATCAAACCACCAAATCTCCAAACATCAACTAGCAACAAAACTCACACCCAACTTTCCATCTAATAAACACTCTATGAAGTGAAATAATGTGACTTTTTCTTGCCCTCAAATACTCTAAATACTCTCTAATCCTAATACTAGTGCGGGTGCTGCAGTGACGGACTTCTACCAGTAACCTCGTTACAGATGAGTCACTGCCGGAGAACTGTTTTTTCCCCTCTTTTTTTTAATATTAAGTTAAAGTTATCTTTACAGACTATAGTTTCTACACAGCACTACATCATTGAAACAGAAGAAATCATCCGGGACACCAATCAACACACAAAAAACCATTCAAATCAAAATCGCAACCAAAACAACAATTAACAACAGCATCTACAACCTAACACGCAACAGATGACAACAGTGAAGATCATAGCGAATCCAACAAACACTAGCGGAATAGGACCCCAAAACATCTTTAGACATAAGTTTAGATTTAAGGCTGCCAAAATCCAAGTCCCATCTGGGAGGGCGGTAGCCCCAATTATAAAAAATTAGCAAATTAACTTAGGTTTAGCAATTAAGGCTCAATTTTTATTAACAGGTATTGAAATATTTTATGAAAATAAAGAACTACTACTACTACTACTACTAATCATGCCATTCCCTTAGCGGGGTAGGCAAAACCCAATAATAAGCCTCCACCTTCACAACCCCAGTATGCACCCATACACCAACCCCTCTCACTACCACCGCCCTTCATCACAATTCCCAGCACTCTACAGTATCCACACCATCCCACTATTACCCACTAATCCTACTATCTCTACTATCACCTATTCACTATTTTTCTCCATTTCTTTCTATCCTTACACACTTCTTTTGCTTCCATTAAATTCATACAACGTTTTTGGCAAGCTCTCCTATTCTTTGCGCTC
>JAHWXV010254878.1:0-11796 GCA_024586415.1 Phrixothrix hirtus | reverse complement strand
ATACATTAATAAAAGTTAATGAAACCTTCTTCTTTGTATTATTATTAATAATAAATATCCAACACGTATAGCACCCATCCTCTTGGTTGTCAAACACACCTCTCTACAAATAGCCGCTGTTAAGTGTACCCCACCACAGATGGCGATATAAATCGAGATTTCGAATTTTTCGCGCTACAATGTCTTACCAACTTAATAAAGTTTACATATTACAAACTTAAGTTTAGTAGTCACAAAATGAGTTTGAATCGACGCAAGTCAAAAGGGCCTTAATAAAATCGACCAATCACAGCTAATGCATCCAATAATATGGCGACCGAAAAAGGTGTGTTAACTTAGAAGGGCTGCCCTCAAAATTTGAACCCGTGGGGAGCTATGACGTCAACCAATTAGAATGCTCGATTCGTGTGATGTGAGAGTTAGAGTAGAAGTAAAGAGGGTGTAGAGGGAGGAGTAAATTAGGAGTAGAAGGGGGAGCCTAATGTTAAATCACTATTTAAAGCAGGTTTATTTTGAGGAGTGTCAGTGGCGCAGAACCGGAAAATCCTACCTACTTTTATCATTATTCAGCGATGGAAAACACAAGTTTTGTGCTAAGAACGTGCCTTTACATAATATGCTTATTTTATTGTTTAGGCGATCGTTACGAAGAATTGCGGCTACCTTCTGTATAAATAAATCGTAATTCCAGTTCTTTTCGTGATGATTAAGAAAGCTCAATTTTTGATTTACTACATCACTGAGCGAAAATACTGATTTTATACTGTTTTCGGAAAACTGAATAATATTGCTCCCCTGAACTATTCTGATGATTTTTTTCCCGTTAAAATGCGTATATGGGTCGATTGTAATTTTGTAGCCTACGTGGTATTCCTGCATTTGAAAATTTCGAATAAACTGTTCTGTTTTCATGGAAGAAAGGTATTTACTGATGTTCTTTTTGCATTTTGAGTCTTCGTTAACTTCAGCATCAGTTGTATCTTTGATGGCTGTAAAATAAGTTTATTAGAAAATCTATTCTAAAGTAATAAATAAAATTTACCTACAAAATCGAGGGACCAGCTAAAATTAGCGACTTCTTCGTTCAGCTAAGGAAGGTATCCGACAGAACATTTTTCTTCGTCTTCAGATTCAGTCTCAAGAGTTAGGGAAACCATTTCCTCATCATCATCGGCGTCAAAATTAAGTTTTCTTTAGCTGCCATTTTAGTTCAATAAGTTGCGCAATTGCACCGACAATACGAAAAATTTTCACACTTTTTACACCCCAACCCGACAAGCTGATCCCGAGTTTGAGGAAAACACCTCAACTCGCAACAATAATAGTCCATCTTTACTCAATTTCAGATTGTGCTAATGCTGATTAAGATGCGCTGGTACCTTGCCTTGTAGATGTGCCCGTACCTATTACAGAATAGCTGAGATCTATCATTGTCTTAGCTGTCCCCATTCCTTAAGTTTGTGCTCTTTTTCCATAAGAATACATGCAAATTTGAGATTTTGCGGCTAGAAGTTACGTTTTCCCATTTGATTACATGTAAATCGAACCACAAGGGCACTCGGGGAATCCACTTGTTACTTTTAAAGTTGATTCAATTCAAATTATGGTTTAGTATCGTACTAATTTGAATGGGGAAAGGCTCAGTATGGGTGTATCTACATATGCTAACGCTTATTGGCTGGATATGATTCTGAAGTTATTTAGGGAGATATTGTAGAATATTACAAACTGTTTTCGCTACACGGAGAAAGTATTTTCGTACCCGAACCGTCACTACTAGAATTTGTGTTGAAAATTCTGAGCACGATTGCCCATGCGATTACTGCAGAAATTACAATTCAGAAGAGCGAGAAGACCCAAAGTGGAAAAGAGACGTCGGATCGTTGTCGCTCACCCCTTTTACAAGAATGCCTAGAAAATTATAAAATCTCAGCAGTATTCGTGTTCGTATACACCATGTGCAAGGAAGCATCGCCATTTAAGCATAATTATACATACGCTGTTTGGTATGATCATTTAATGATTCGCAAGGAGCTAGTTTATGGAAAGGACTTATTTCACGCGAAGCCTTAGCAACTAAAGGCTTCTTTTACACTAAAGAAGGTGATAAATTTACATGTCACTGATGCGGAATAACTTTACGTGTGGGGTGTAGGGAAGATGATCCACTTTTAGAGCACTTTAAATATGCACCTCATTGCCAATTTTCGACATTAAGGTACAACATACGACAACATAAGACAGACAACTTAAACAAATATACCGTCAAATGCCGATGTCCAGAAACTGATGTCGTCAACATGCAAGGTGTTGTTACTCAAAGTTTCGACGAATGAAAAAAAATTGAATAAGTTTAAATTGAATGTAGAGCAGCGTCATTTGAGCGAAAAATTAAAATTGTTTCTTAAAAACCTGTTAATTATAAGATTTAGGATAGAAATGTACGGCGTTTGTAAATGTTTCTACGCAATGAATATTATTTAAAACAATAAATACAAAAAATTTCTTCATTTTTAGTTTTTTTTTACCCCCTCCTCAAAATCAAGATAGTTATCTTATAGGTCTTTCTACGGGTCTATTTACAAGTTTTACAGGTCTGTTTTACAGGTTTTATAGGTTTTTTTTATAGGTTTACAGGTCTACTTTACAAGTTTACAGCTTTTTCTACGGGTCTGTACAGCTTAAGTGACAACCCCGTATTATTTGGCAACAACTTAGATGACAGCTATGTATTATTTGGGAACAACTTAGGCAACAGCTTGAGTTCTCTACCTATAAAGCCCCGATGCACTTGTATTTATTACTATTAGTCGCCCAAGTTTGCTGGGTGCAGTACCATGGGGACTTACATTTCTCCCTGTTAATAACAGTTGGATAGAACCTGCTCGAGATGAGAAACCGTTCAGATTTAATTATATACAAACTGTTTATTTTATTTTTATGCATATTTACTTTTATATATACAGATAAGTTTTCAGAATTACAAAACTTGAAAGCATTTTATTTACTTGTATACATACAGATAAGTTTTCACAATTACAAAAATCAATTTTTTTATACGTACAGTAAGTTTTCAGGATTACAAAAATTGAAATTATTTTATTTATTTTTATATATATTTACTTTTATACATACAGATAAGTTTTCACAATTACCAAAATTGAAAGTATGATGATGATGATGAGTAATTTAACGACAATCTAAAATCTTATAGTGCCCATGAGGTAAAGTGTTGATTAAGAAATAGGATTTAAACGCAAAAATATGTAAGTGGAAACTATGTCATCAGAGAAATAGCATTTTTCTGATCATAGCTATTATCCTAAATAAAATATTTACGTACTACTATATATATACTACAGGAAATAATTATAACAATTTGTCAAGACTATAAGCGATTACCTAGTATATACTATCGCCTTAAACCAGTTTAATTTCAATTTAAACATGAAAATATTCAAATGTTAACTACTTATTGTACTTATTGTGCGATATTTTTAACCAAACTTAATCAAATAGACATTTAAATTTGCTTAAACTTATTTTATATTTTTAAAACTACACGAAAATAATTCTTAATTAGTTGTAATTAAGGAAAGGAATATATTCAGCTCAAAACGCTCGAGTACTTGTATTAAGGGAATTTAGTTTACATCCATTAGTCAAACTTAAGCTTAGAGACATTCTTTGGTGAAGTCTTTGGTTTCTCCAACATTAATCATTTCGCAGGAAAGTTTAGGAAATTTATAAAAACAATTAAGATTTGGAAATATTTGGTATTCACTTATAGTTCTACAATTGTACAATTAACGAATTCTTATATTTTATGTAGAACAACTACATAAACTATGCTCTATAGTTATACCTACTGTATTGAATAGTCGCCTTAATAATGTATGTAAATAGATTTTGTATTACGAGATCAGCACATTACACATATAAGTGGCTAGAATTCCTACATACGCCATCTAACTTATTACTTTCCTTAAATATTGAACGAAACCCTATTTAATTAATGTCAAAAACTTTAGATCGAGTTTGTAGAATATGATAAACTATAAAAAAATTTATTTCACTTAGAGGTAAATATGGTCATTGGGGATTTCTGTTGAATTTGAAAAAATTGTCCTTCGGTTTAATGTCTTATGTTGATTTTTTAGAGTTTTATTCAATTACTAATTCTTATGAAGTTTGAAAGAACACTTCTGGTGGTGATATTTTTATAATGGTGGAACCTATTTATGAAAAAAATTATATCGACGGTATGAAGAGGAACGCATGTTAACCAGTCAACAATGTTTCTAAGCGTAACCGTTTGCGAGTTACCCTTTCCACGTTAATTTTTTCAAATAAGATTATCCATGTATTTGGTAGGCCATTTGATAGCCTTTTTATATGTTGACTAGTGTACATAAAATCTACAGGTCCCTTAACTGATCGACTAAAATGCGGCTCTGTTAATGAAAAACATTTTGAAGTCTATACAAATAAATTAACAATAAAGCTTTCTACACAAAGTAATAGCCTTTCAATGTGATATCCTAGAATTTCACACCAAACACCTATTCCCAGGGGAAGTGTGTACTTCCTAAGGAATATTGGAGAATTTTCTTTATCCTGTAGTTGCGTTATTTAATGAAACCTTCAAAAGAAAACTACTATTTATCAGCGAAGACAATATACAATGCAAAATTAGGATTTCTCACAGTAATTCTGGAAAGCATTTCATAAAACTGCGTCGAAGGTAACAACCGGCTTCAAATGGTTGGTAATATAGTTGAATATTGCAAGGATAAAATCTATGAAGCTTAAGTATGCGGTAAACTGATACTTAAACCTGAAGTTACTGGTAATTATTTTATTGTATCTTGGGGTTCTTGACGGATACGTTTTAAAACAGAAAATCATTTAATGTAACTTCTAACTACTGTGCGTACAGTAATGTGGTTAAGTCTCGACACCAAAGTGTAACACAATTGGATAAAAATAAACCTCATTAACATACTGTTACTTCATTTACATGGAAAGCATGAGAGACTGGAATACCTACGTGTATAAATATGTCAAATATTAGTGACAATTTCAAAGGTATCCAAATTTTCAACAACATTCACGAGAACTTTATATGGTTGACGTAAGCTTGCTATTATCCCGTTTCAAATATTACTTTCACCAAAAGCTTAAAACCTGATAGTTCCAATCTTATCTTTAGAATTCGAGCCTACATAAAAATTACATAATTGATTTCCTAAATGATTCAAACATTTCCACAAATCTGTAAAAAGTATAATAATGTAACGTTCAAATTCTAACTAAATCGTAATTGAAAATTTGACAAAACAACTATCTGTTTGAATATCGATCTACGGCAGAGGTTTCCGAAGTGTAGGGCCTGGCAGTCAAATTCTAAGTACTAAAATATTTTCCTAGCCAAAAAAAGAATTGGAATTAATCCATAATTGTATGCCATTGTCATTTTTTCTTAACAACAATTACTTTCGTCTAAAGCAAAAATAAACAAATGAAGGAAAATATAATATCTTTATAAACTTATGTACGACTGATGCAATTGTTGTTTTCTTTTAATAATGCCTTTGAACCCCGGGCAACCTTTTCGGAACTTCTAATCTACTGTGTGAAACGAAGCAACGGTGTAAGCAATGCATGGATTTAATTAGCGACTTAACGGACGAGTTATGAGAAAAAACATCTCAAATTTTATAATTTTATATTTTATCTACTGTTTATTAATTACCATAGAACTATTCAAAAATTTGACCCTATGATTACATTAAAACAATCAATACGCTAGTTCAACGTAAATTTAATACGAGGGGCACTGCCTATATTGTAAGCCTAATAATAAAGAAACAGTAATTTATTATTGAAAATTGGTTTATTGTTTTTCAAAATATTCTCCCTTATGATCTATACACTTTTACATTATTTCGAACCAATTGTCAAAACATTTTTGCCATTCCGTTTGAGACATCCCTAAAACATTGTTTTTGAACGCATCGACGGCTTGTTCTTTCTACGAAAACCGCTGTCCATGCTATTTATTCTTAACGTTCAGGAACAAAGAGAAGTCATTGAGTGCCAAATCATTTGGTTCATCTTGAAACACCGTTCTGTCGACTTCATTTTCCGTCTTATACGCATATATCCATGATTCGTCACCTATTACAATATTATATATTATATAGCACCGCCATTGTATTTCGACATGAGCATTTTTTCAGGTGTTTTCAAATTATTTAGGATCCACCAAAAGCAAACTTTTTTCACTGCTAAATATTCATGCAATATTTTACATATGCTGGTCGAACTCATGTATAAGGTTGCCCCAATCTCACAGTATGCGATCTTGTATTATCAGTTTTTGTACAGCATCAATGTATGCCGGCACAACAACTGATTTGGGACGACCTTCACCACTTCCGTCGGTGAGCGAACGGCAGCTACGATTAAACTCATTATATCAGCGTTCCACAGTGGCAAAGGATGGATATTCATCACCAGAAGTAGAAGTATGTTGATCGACATACTCTTGTCTGGATAATCCATGTCAAACGTCGCAATAAATCATCGCAGAAAATGTTTCACCAATTAATTCCCTTTTTGCGCTGAGGCACAGTTTTCAAGTCACTATAAACACCACTAATTACATTCAAATATCAAAATGTTCTGAATAAGGTTATGTTCATAAATTTCAATATTCCCATTACAAATGTTAGATGCTGTCTTAAACACCCAGTGTTGCCAAGACTCACAATATAAATAGTACCCCTCGTATGTATAACAATTTAATTATAGATTCAAGGAAAAAAGCCAACGTAACAGTAATAGGGATTATGCTTTATGTTGGTGGTTTGAAAACTAAATCCCAGTACTATACGTATCTGATACTGTTCTGTCAGGTTGCATTTTGTTAAATTTTCAAGAACTAACCATTTGGTCTTCTTGCACTTAGTGTTGTATTTCTATTCCCAGCCGTGTATAAAAAATTACTGTTGCCCTTTTTTTTAAGGAATAAACCCTACTTTTATAAAGAGAAACATTTTACTAGCAATATTAGCAACAACTTCTTGCTCGTTTTGGACCAATTTTAACAAATTCAGTATACGTCGTTTAATTAGCAATCCTTTATCATGCAATTGAGGTATTAAGAATAACTTAAACATGACCTATTCTTGTAGCAGTGTTAATATGTTCTTTCTACATCTTAGTAATTATTCGACGTTTAAAAAGAGAACATCTTTATAGAAAAATCAGATTTCAAAGGTTTCAGCCACAAATTGTAAATCTCTAAAAGGTTATTCATGCTTCCTAGACTAGTAAATGTTTAACCAATGAATGTAAATAAATTTTAAATGATGCATGGTATTTTACGAGCACCGGTAAGCTAGACCAGAGTGAATTGTAATACAAGGATTAGATTCATTTTGACAACTGTAAATGAGACAGAAGATACTTTATAAGTTTAAAGCTACGCATTTCTAAACATCTTCATGTTCCTTAATTTGCACTTTAAAAAAAATTGTATAAAGGAAGAAAAATAGTTTTGCATTTTGATGTCGGCTTCAAAAAATTAAAAGGTGGAAAATATTACAATAATTTGATAGATAACTTCATCAATTTTCATAACAAGCAGTTCAAAATTGACACATATATAAGAATTTCCTTATTCTACTATGGTAGAAAAACCTGAAGTGTAGGATACCGATAAATTATGATCGCCTACATCCCCAATAAAATTTTAATTTTTTTCAACACTTTCATTTGCTTCAACGATGATAGATCCCCTTAAGGAAAATTGAAATAGACAAATATTCTCCTTAATCTAATTCGATTTATTTAAAGAAAATATATCTAGCAGAGCAGCTTAAAGTAAAGTTCAAATATATTTGCATTTTTATGAGAAATAATTGGAATGGCCTATCCACCCCTGATAGTATGTTGACTATTTAACCGTCATTAATTGATATATGTTTTATAATGTTTTCGGTTTTTTTCGCGTATGTAGTAGGCTTGTATAAGGACTTTATCTAATTGGCGAAATTTCGATAAAATTTGATTTGCAATCTTCAGGTCAGGTTTATTTATCGGTTTCTGCTTCTTATTATTCTATAATTAACGTCTTATTTGTTGCTCTTTTCTATCTAATGTTAGATGTGTTTGGTTGACTTTTGTTCCGCACTACTGGTTTATTATGTGGTGCATGATCAGCTATCCTTGATTGATTTTGCGTATATGCATCTTTGCATGTGGTACTATATTTAAGAATTCGTTTCCATGTTTTTGGCAATCTTTGGAAATCATCGCGCTTATTTAAACTATGTGGGTGTTTTTCAGTCTCTATAGCTTTTCTGATGACTCTAGAGTTGTATTTTTCTACATTAACCAGCACTGCTGTCTTGCTAAAGTCAATTTTGTGTCCTGTTTTGTTATTATGCTGGAATAGAGATTAAGTTGTCTCGTGTTTTTGCATGACGTTAGTGTGTTCTTCCTTACGAACATTTATTCTACTATTTGTCTGTCCTATATATAATTTATTGCATTCAGCGCATGGTATCTCATAAACTTCTTGGGTTTCCAGAAGGATCTTGTGTTTTGGATTCCTAAGTAAATCTTTTATCTTCCTATGTTTTGAAAGTTGTAGTAATATTGTGTTTTCCTAAAATGGGACTGAGTTTCTCAGTATTTCCTTTAATATACGGTAAGTAGGTTCTTGCTACAGGGTGTTTTTCGTTATTTTATTTATGTTGTATACGTTTATACCCCTTCAGGATAGCTTTCCGTGTATAATAATACTTTTTTTAGTGTTTTGTGTAGGACTTGTAGTTCCTCTCCAACGTTTTTTTTATCTAATAACCTCCCTGAGTGCATGACAAGTGCTTTGACTACAGAGCTGAGTTGAGCTGGGTGGTGTTGGGATCTAGTATTAAATATCTGTGTGTGTATGTGAGTTTTCTATACATTGTGTGGTCCAGCTTTCCAACGAGACATTTTCCTACTAATATGTCTAGAAAAGGTAAATGTTTATCCTCCTCTACCTTCATCATAAATTTTATGTTTTGGAGCAGGTTGTTCAAGTGTCCTAGGAAGTATATTCATCAATATTTTCCACGTCACCACATCGCAAAAGTATCATCAACACATCTTAACATAGTTTAGGTTTTAATTCCTCGCTTTCAATAGGTTTAATTTCAAATTGTTTCATGAATAGATCTAATACTATTGGTGACAATGGTGATCCCTTTATTTGTTCATATTTTTGGTTTTATATGTAAAATAAGTATTTATCAGGTAATGTCGTATGAGATCCACTGAGATATTTCCCGAATCGCACTTCGTTTTAATAATACTTAATGCTTCATCTAATGGTATATTGGTAAACAGAGATAATGTGTCGAAACCTACTAGAAGATCGTGTGGTTCAACGATTTGATCTTTTAGACTTTCTATGAAATGGTTAGCATCTTTCACGTGAGTGAGTATTATTCGTATCAGGTTGCAGCGTTTTTGATTAATATTTGGCCATTTTGCGCCGTTGTTCAAACTGAGCCTACGTTGGGTCTTAGTGGATTATTCTCTTTGTTAATTTTTGATAGACCATATATTTTCGGACAATTGGATGATTTTTCACACGGCATTATTTGTTCTTGTATTTATTTTTTTGTATTAATGGCTTTGGTTTTTATTTTGGTTGTTTGTTCAAGCTATGTTGTTGGTGCTTTGCATTTGTTGATAACTAGAATGTTCTAGAAATGTTCTCATTTTCATAGTGTAATCTTGACTTTCCACTACTACTGTAGCATTTTCTTTGTTAGCAGGTAGTACTATTAAGTCTTTGTTATTTCGTAACCTTTTTAATGGCTCAATTCCTTTCTATTGAATATTTAGTTTCAGTGGTATACTTTTTCTTATTATTCTAACTAGACCTTGTCGAATTTCTTCAGCAACGTCAGTATTATTTAATATGACTATTGCGGGTTCAATTTTTGAGATTATTTCGTCAGTCAGTATACTTTAGGCGCTAGAGCTTTATGAGATTAGTAAAATAGTTTGGTAGATAAGGCTTCAAAAACCAATACTTGTTGGGATATAAGCCTTAAAAGTGTTTAATTTATAACCGTCTTTTCCAATTGGTGGAAATAAGTTGTCACGGGCTAAATTGACAATAACACAAGTGGTAGAAATCACGAGTGTTCAACCACAGATGGCAAAGCTTCAGTGGGGAGAGCTGTTGTTCGCCGATACTTGTGAGGCTAAACACTGTAGAATTAAGACATTTGATAAAAGTGGGCGCCACTGTTCTCAAGTCAAACTGCAATCATGCGATGTTTGAAAAACATCCTGTATATCACAATGTTAGTGACCTACCTTAAAAGTGGAGACAGACACTCTAGCGGTACTGCAGATACTGGATTAAGACTGAAAGGAAATGAACTAAAAGTGCTCACTTATTTATAATTGCTCTGTATGAGACGAAGTGCTAATCGTAATTATAAAATCAGGAGTGAAGCCCCCTTTACGGCGAATAACAGAACTACATATTTATATAATGGCGAGTAAACCAAAAATGAATCGAGATTATTGATACACCCTGTACACCAAAAGTTAATCGAATTGTCTATGATAATTTCAAGTTGAATCAACCCGGCACAAAAATTAGAATGTGCTGCACTTATCATGAATTATTTTAAAAATGGCGAAGGCAATTTAGACTGCAATTAACGTTATACGTTTTACTTGAAACCAATGCTTTCTCATACACTTTACAAAATAACAAATTCTGAACCAAGATTAAATTTGTCAGTGGCTTGCTGACTCGTTGATAATATTAAATAATAAATGATGTTCAAATTAATAAAAGGATTGGTACAGCACGAAACACACTATATTGTTTAAATTTACAAATTACACTTGTACACAAAAAGGGATTCAAATTCGAAGATAAATAACTGCTCTCTAAATAAAATTAGGACTTTACATTAGCCAAAGCAATAGAGGCCTATGTTTCCTTACAAAACTGAATTCACGGTGGATTTAAAATTCCTTTTAGAGGACAAACCTTAATGGCTTTGACGACAATTATAAGCATAAACATAAATTTTATAAGCAATAGGAATCAAGTACATTAGAGGGTACCCCGTATACTAGTTCTCATAAAATCCAATTATTGATTACAAATTACTGATTAAACTAAGATACAATCAGAATTACTGGGCTAAATTTTATAATTCACAACAAAAGGTTTATGTAAAACGTTCAATAATTAATGCGACGGAAAACTCATTTGTTTCGATTCTAAAAGAATTATAGAAGCTCTTCTTTAATTTCTTGAAGTGATAATAAGCTAAATCGGGAGCCAATGTCCCTTATTAGTAATTTTTAATATTGAAAAATTTAAGTTATGCAGCAAGGATTTGTGACAAAGGCAAGATCGCCGAGCACCCGGGTTTTTAATGGTGAAATAATCGAAATTTTCACTTACATGTGAAAGAACGCTCTAGACTCGAGAAGCGTTTCTACTTCTTAATTCTTAGGATAGATAAGCCCCATGTGTAGGATGATACTTATAAGAGGTTGGCCTATTAAAAGGTTTACTTTACTACCTATAGATCGGAAGCCAGATAGATACTTTATAGCTTTAATAAAGGCCTATATTATTTCCCGGGAAATAAAGAAGACACCCCCGAACAAGCACTCAATACTTTTTACTACCTAACACAAGCGTATCCATCTTACTCAGATTCTTTTCTCACGGGACTGTCGGTCCCCCCCCCCCGG
>JAHWXV010254857.1:0-10325 GCA_024586415.1 Phrixothrix hirtus | reverse complement strand
ATATATTTAAAGCATGCTGAAAGTCATCCATCAATTTAGTTTTGATAAGTTATACACGAGTTGTTGAACTGTCATAAAAATACCTAAAATTAAATGTAATGTTCCATGGAACTGTTACCTACAGATAAGTAATTGTACCAGATGGGTAGGTATTCACAATAAATTTCTTTGATAAATATAATTTGTTTAGTCCTTTCAGCTTATTCAATATAATATTCAATGAAAATGTGGTATAAAAATGGTAGCCATCAGTAGTAATTTTACTGAACGGATGTAAATATCCATATCCAATATCCATACAAAAACAATTTTCTTGATTTTTTTAGCATGTTAAATGCAACCTTTCATGGAATTGTTACAGAATGATTGTAATTGTACCTAGTTATTTTATTGGATTGATGAAAATTTGCATAATATATTTCCCTAAAAATGAAATTTTCCTTCAGTATTTTCCCATAATAAATGTAATATTCCATGAAATTGTTACAGATGGGTAGTTTTCCCTATTAAATTTACCAGATTGATGCAAGTTTCTTCAGCAGCAATATTCTACAATAAGTTTAATTGTCCTTATTTATTTAGCATATAAAATGTAACATTCTCTGAAATTGTTACATATCGAATTTAAATGCCATAGATATTGCTCCATAATTTTGGACAAATCTACACTTGTAAGTAAAGTTACATTCAAAAATAATTTTCCCCCAAAAATAGGAGGTAGAAAAGTTGCCTCCTATTTTTAGGGTAAATTTACACAATTATTTTTTACAGTGTAGACAGGCTTACTATAAGGAGTATGATTCAGACCTAGATCTTATGAAGGCAGACAGCAGCTTTGCGCCAAAACCGAATGTGAGCTTTTTCATTCGACGTTACTGGACATCTCCAGGGCGTCTGATCAGAAAAGCAAGTAAGAAGCCACGTGACTGGCACGCATCCCCTAAATGTATTGCGAATTAACAAAATTAAAAAAATGTTATTAGGATAGTTTTAAGAAGAAATTGTAATTCTTGCCCTTTAAAAAAGGCAGAAGCAAAGATAAAAAAATAAGTTATTTTGGTGTATTCTTGCACCGCATCAACTTCAGAATGCTCAATATAGGGACCTACGCATATGTGATATCAGGTTTTCGAACAAAACCAGTTTGAAAAGTACATGGACGGCTTTAAATTAAAAATAATTTGTAGGTATTTGGAGTAAAACATTAAATTATATTTTGGAAACGTTAGCATCCCTGTGACGTAACAAGGATTCTTTTGAAAATTATGAATAAAACGCAAAACTTAAATAAATCTTAGATATACTAAAACTTTCATTTAAACTATTTAAATTAATTATTAGCCTAATTTTAACATATGCTTTGAAGATGAATAAAAGTAAAAAAAGTAAACGAGCGTTCCGTCAGAACGTGACGCCATATAAAGACGAAAAGATATACTGAAACTTTCTTTCAATCAAGAACAGGAAAAAGGATAGAAGAAAGAATGAGAGCCAAGAATGAGTGCAAACGATCGAATCAAGCAGATCAAAGATTCTAACTTTTAAAACCTTTTGATTTCCATGTAGAACAGATTGGTTTGGCAAAATTTATGAAAGAATTAAAGTTAATTCAATGATATCGCGGTACTTTGTCTATAATAATTAACAAAATCAATTTATTTTATCCCATTTTAAATTGTTATTTCTAAATATTTCTTATAAATGTATTCTTATAGATGTAACAATTTAAATGGATTAATATTAAGATATTCTCACAATATTTTATGTCCTTGTCTATCCTTCTACTGTAAAATGGAACCGGAGGATACAATCGCAATGCCTCTTTGATAACAGCTTCCAAATACCTCAATTCCTGTAAATTCTTTAAATCGACAATACTATGTTTATCAGTTCCAAGTATTTCATTTAATTCTGTCATTACGTTATGCTAAAATCAGCTTTAATAATTATATTAATCACTAAATTAGACCAAATAATTATTACCTGAACTTCCTGATGCTCTGCTAAAAGATACATTACAAAACTTACTCCAGATGCAATTGTATCATGACCCTGAAATAAAATAAAATATTTGCAATTTTTTGAACCGAATTCAACGCATATTTTTTAAAAAAGTTCACAATTCACTAATTATTTTGAAAAATGGGAAAACTTGAGTTTTTTCCATTCCAGCTTACTTCTGTAATTATTAGGGTTACAAAAAAGTTGAAAAGTAAAATGTGTAAACAGTTAGGCCCTTAATTCGATAATATAATTCAAATATTTATACAACTTGGAATTTTTAAGTTATGATACAAACTTTGGTTATTTTAAACGATACCCATAGTAGGTCATGGTACAATTAAAATAATCTTTTAAAGTTCTTCAACACTATAAACATCGATATATTTAGTATGAAAAATGAAAAAATTATGACAATTTTGCTTATAAAATTTCGATTAAGAAAAACAATCATGAAATCAAATGGATTTTGCACTTGATAAAATAATATTACTCAATTTTGTTAATTTCGCTTTTCAGTTTCGAACTTAAAGTAAAGTACTAAATTTAACTCTTTCATATAAAAAATTGAACAAATCCTTTTCAGAAAAAACTCCAACTCCATGTTTTCCAAAACATCTACTGAACCATTAACTATTTTGAAATCTGAAAGGTTCATTGAATTGGGTAAAAATCGACAGATTTAACTAACTCTCTAGCTACGAGGGCTACTCGTTTAATTTGGGAAACGAGAACAAACAGAATTAAAATAAATGCTGTATTGCTTTTCAAAATATTCCCCTTTATACTCTATACATTTGTTGATGCAACTAAACCAATTATTATAACATTATTTCCACTCAGAAGTCGGCACTCCCAAAATTCTATTCTTGAACGTTTCAACTACACCGTTTGGTGTTGAAAATCGTTGACCACCACACAATGTTTAAGTTTAGGAATGTAAAAAGTCATTAGAACTTAAATCTGGACTATAAGAAGGATGAGAATTTAATTTTGTGCTGTGTGTGAGCTTGCATTGTCATGATGTAAAATGATTCGTCGTTTTTTATTTTTTTTTTTCGCATTTTACTACGACCAAATTTAAATTCTTGATAGCACCGAAACACAGTTGCTCTTGATAGTGCCTCATCACCAAAGGCAGTTTTTAGATCAGCGATACACTCCATTTTGCTTTTTTTTAATTGACAATAAAATAAAATCATTTCTCGATAACGTTCACAATTTAAATCCATGTTTTTGTGGCGTTTTATATGTGGTGTCTAAAATATTACTTTGAAATATGCCATTACTTTAAGAATCATGAAGCCTAGTTGTACAATTGCTGATATCAAGGAAACTCATGCTATCATTTGTTATTTTCTTACTTATATATGCACTTATGCTAATTTGTAATGTAATATAAAGGTGGTTATGCCTATTGTCTGTTTTATAAATGAATTTATCACTTTTCTCATCAACTATTAATTGAAATGATATTACATTTACTTTTTAAATATTTCTATTAATATTTCATATTTTTAAAGCGTAGCTAAATTATCTAACATAATTTTAAAGCATTTCAAACTATCTTTATGAAGTATATATAGACATATTTTCAAATTTATCCATAAACTAATTTAGTATGTATAATTCCTTTAGGAACTTTGTAGATCAATTTTTATTATTTGCATCATAATTATGGAAAACTGTTGTCGAATAAAACTACTTCGCTAGTAAAATATTCGCTCAGCGTGCCCTTTTATTATTTGTGGCTGGTCTAATTCCAGCGCCAGTCTTTTTTAGTAAGTGAAGCCGTCGAATGTATATTTAAACTGTTCGAGAATGTAAGCAACCTGGAGCTAAGTTTAAATGATTTTGTTTAAATACTATTTATACAAATCCGTTTGTAACCCCATCTTGAAGGTAGATTTCAGCCTTTGATTGCTGAAAGATAAAAGTACAATATCTTACATAAGAACAAGCAAATTAATACAAAAGTAGCATAGCATCATTCATTTATATCAGAACGCAAGGATTTTGTAAATAAATGTCTTTATTTTTAAAGTTATCACTTCTTGTAAAAGCTTTTAATTAGTAAATTTAATGCAGTTTGCCAAAATAATACTAAAATCTTAATTCAATGCAAAATGTATCCATTATTGAAAATTTTACTCAGAATTTTGTCGTACATTTTAGATTTAAATTTATATTTAGATCGATATGTACAGTAAAATTGAGAAGTCCACATCCACCTCAAGGTTCAGCTTGATTATTAATACACGAGTTACTAAAATACGTTGCTGCAGTACACTCTCAATAGAAATATCACTGCACCACTTCAAATACAACTGTTATGAGAAAGATGCGCCTTCTAATGCTTTTGTATGGTTATTGTGGTTTAAGCGAATCTCATTTCCAATTGAGCATTCACTTCTCGTTCTTGACTATACATTATTCGAAAAATCTTTAAGAATAAAGGGTAGTGCCAACTGAATTTTTTATCTGTACTAGTTCTCTACATAATAAAGAAAGACGAACTTCCATTCCAACTTTGAGGGTCGTTTTCGCCCTTTAAATGGCTTTTTACACCGTTAAAAGAAAATGAGTATTAGAACATAGACTGTCCTGCCGTTTATTTATTGTTTAACGGTATATAAGAAAATCTTTTGTGGTTTAATTGATTAAAATTTTCACAAGCTTTGGTTTAATTAATTTACGAGTTCTATTTTTAATGCATCTATTTTACGAATTCCGTTCCTGTATTACCTTCCTGCCATTTATTTTTGATTGACGGTATATAAGAAAGTCTAGTTTTTAACTAAATACAAGAAGTTTTCTTATGCATCTAGTTCACACACTCCGTTCCTGAATTTTTACCTTTATAAAGAGAATTTTCATTTTTATATTGTCAACAAGCGTTGATTAAATTGAATTTAAGTTACCAGTGTTGATTTAATATTAGATTTTATTCTAAGAAACATGTTTTAAATAGGTTATTTCTATTGGGCATTTTTAGAGGACGCAAGAAATCTGATTTCAATTTGAACAAATAATGCGCATCCTTCCTATTTGGTTGTTGTAGCGCAGATTTTGGCGAAAATAAAATCACTTCCGTGTTGCCATTTTCAGTGCTGACTTAAGCATGCCATTGTGATCGAATGTAATCCATTTTTATTTATATGGATTGATTAGTGTCTCTTATTAATTTATTGTGGAAATTATGATGCAACTTATATTTGCGTTATTTCAAATGTGAAGGGAACCCATCGATTTTTATTTGGACCTGGTTGATAATAAAAACTGAGTACGGGTGCGTTCGATCCTTTTTGTTTGATTATTTTGTAGTGATTTCCTCTTTTTTAAATGGGTATAACTTTTATTTTGCAATTCGAAGTTCCAGGGATGATTATTTGTTGTATCTCACGTGGATGCAACTTCCGGTTCCTTTAAACGAACTTACAATTGCAAAAGAATATAACAGCCGATTATATTCGCTGACTACGGATAAACATATAAGTAATTAAAAATAACTATTTCTCTTGTCAGTAAAAGCGGATGTAATTTGTTAGATGCAAATTTTTAAAGCTCATAAGTGAAATAATTGAAGCTCATAATTCGTAAAGGCATTATAAATATTTGTTCTTTAATGACCTTGTCGTTTTGCAAGTTTTGATTTCTGAGACCAAGAGGGCAGTCAACAAAGGTCACATTACATTAAGGATTATAGGCTATTGTTTCTTAAGAACATTTTGAAATTAATTAATCAATAAGAAATATATTAGTTGTAGAAAATATAATTCTACTATTTGTTAACTATTACTGTTGATTAATTAATATGTAATTGGTTACCAAATGATTTGCTGTTGAACGACAAGCTTTTATTTTCTTATATGACTTGTACAATCATTCTTTATTTCAGAGCCCACTTTAAGCTCATGACTACTCTGGCGGTTGCTAGCACAGGCCTGGATTAATTAAGTTTTATTTGGTAAGATACTTTTGTATTAATTACTTGGATAAGCTAAGTAAGCTGGTCCCTATTGGTGTGGTGGTTAGCATGTTTAAAATCGTAGGTCCCGTGTCAATTTGATGTTTGGCACTTTAATAATTCCTTCTGGCGGTAGAACTCCTTCAGGTTTGGCATAAAGAAATGACTACAACAGATCTAGCCAGGAGGACTAAGGGAATTTCCGCAAGCCGAAATCTCAGCCACAAAACAAACAAACAAGCTGAGTAAACCTATAACAGGGGTACACATTATTTTCCATGTTTTATATATTTGCAAAGTTTCATCCAAATTGGTTTTTGACAGAGGAGTTACAACTAATATTTAGTTAGGCCCTAGTAAGTGTTTAACAGATTAACATTTTAAATGACTTCCGTAATTTCTAGTTTAGAAATGCATTCTTTATATACAAGTATATGTTTCCACAAGACAGGATAAATAAAATGTCTCATGACTTCAGTAGTGAGTAGTGACCAAGTAAAGAACGAAACAAATTTTTAAAGTCAAGTTCCCACACCCATTTTCGGCTAAAATTTCGTCATATGATGTGATAACTACGAAAGTAACTAAAAAAAAGTCGAAATCACTGAGACTCTGCCTACTAAATAGTTTTGTTAGAAAAACTTTAATGATATCTGTCGGTCCTAAAAGTTTACACTTCTGATAATTATTTAATGATTATCTATTTATATATAACGTTTTATATACTTACAGCAAACATTAAAGTATCAACTTCTTCCCTGATTTCATCTTCATTTAAAAGGTTATCTTGTAAAAGCATATCTAAAAGCGCCATTCGTTTACCAGTTTTTCTTTCTAAGTTATCGTATTTGTCTATTTCACGTTTTTTGCAATCAATGACGGATCTTGTATGATGATGTAAAATTTTGAGTGCTCGTTTCTCGTTTTGATATTTCTTTGAAAGCAAATAGGGAATTTTGAATTGTAGCAATATATTAAATGACCTTTCTATTACATTCAAACACATTTGCTTTACACATTTCACATATTCAGATTCAGAGTTTCCCTGCGCATCGACCGAAGTTCCCATAATGGTTTCTACAAGAGATATTTAATTAAAATGTTGAAAAGTATTTACAATAATTTATATTAGATTATAATGTTATTAATCAGCTCGGTTGAACCTTTTTATAAAATGTATTCAGCGTAATTATAATATTTTTAATCAACTGTTGCTATGACATACGTGTTATACAAGATGTAAAGCCGATGTTAGTGGGCATCAATATGAACAAAAAGCTATGATACAACCAAAGTCCAAAACTTAATAGCTTTCCCATGAAAAATTAACCTATGCTCGTACTTACCAATACTACACTGAATGAGATTAATCGTTTAACAAAATTTTAATTAAAAGATTTAATAAATTTTGAGTTGACATGAGCATATTTGGAACTTTACTATTTTTTTCTGAGAAAACCGTTGAGCTTTAGACGTATTTGTTTGTATTACGCCGCTTTTCGCCAACCAAAAAATATTTATTGATTTTACACCCCGTATAGGTTGCTTATCATTAGTAATACTAAACAAATAATAGTAAACATAACCAGTATATTAACCTAAGATGAATTTTCGTTTTTCATGGCAAAAGTCGACCAAACATATTTTTTGTAATTATTATGCGTGAAAATTCCTAAGAAGCAGTACACTTACCACAAATAATATCAAGGGTGCAGAGAGTTATAAATGGATAAATATCAAACGACAATTTTCCAACATTCTTCTTCCATCTTTCTGCCAGCATTCTACTATTAGACTCGAATGTCCCAATAAAACTTTCTAACAGTTTCAAATTAAAAGTCGGCGAAATTATCTTCCTGTGTTTTTTCCAGTGATTATCTTCGATTTAGTAGAAAACAAGTAAATTATATAAACAAATAATTCTTACATGATAATAAACGCAATCTTAAATATATATCAATTTGTTATAAATATAATATTACTTCAATATAGTAAATGCAGGATGGGCCGAAAGTTCCTTGGTAATTTTGTAAATCAATTGTTATTTCATAGACTGTTTGCTTAATTCTTATTTCAAATAGTAAAACTAAAATCCTTGAAAATGTATAACAAAGAAACAATCTTTATACTAGAGAACGAAAATTATACAGTTTTACTTTAAAAAAATCATTCCATAATAGGGACTAGAAGAACGTATCCCATGCATTTTAGCGTCAGAGATTCGTAGGTAGAACTAACTGTACGGAACATTATTCCCTTTTTTTAGAAACAATGCACTATTTCCGATTTTCTTCATTTTAGTAAACCGCCTTCTGTCTTTATAAATGAAAAAATTCAACACCTAGAAAAAAGTGTCGAGGAGAATACTGAAACCGACTTGAAAACAGTGTATTCAATTGGAATTGTTCCAAATAGCATTACAGTTTATTTTAAGTCGCTTGTACTTTTTGGCATAGTGCTAAGTAACGATCATCGGTCCTCACCCAAAACTAAGTTTCCATTACCTCACACTGCAAATATTTATTAAAGAAATACCAACATATATATACTTTCATTTTCACATGAGAACACCTCCAGGGGTGAAGGCTTCGCCCTAAAATCCCTCTACCGGCCGTACGGTCGGCCCTGTTCTACTAAGTGTTGCTATTCTTTTCGTAGGTAACCAATTTACCACTGAAGTTACAAAGAAATCGCGCAACAGTTTACAACGTAATTATTAATGGAAGCTTAGTTCTTGAATAACCTTCATACTTGCGAATGAGTGCAAATAATTATACATACTTACTTCCATCAGAGATCAATAAGCCTTTTCCTAGCCAATTTGAAAGAAATTGATAATGATGTCCTTTATCAAGAATTTTGTTTGAACTAAGTAAATATTCAATCATTTTATAATCATTAACAAGCAATAACAAAGAAGTTGGGCCTATATATAGTTTTGTAATTCCTCCATACTTCCTCTTGTATTCCATAAATTTTGGTAATATATCTGAAAAATTAATAAATATTAGATCAATCTACAGATACTTTACATAAATCTGTCAACGATCCCTCCTCATTACGCCACTGGCATTTCATTATATGAAAATGCTCTCTAAATAAATTAATTGAAGTCTGCTGTAACGCCAGTCTTTTGTTTAAAACTAATTCCGTTCATTGCATTTATTTTAAAACAATTTATCAAAATTACGTTAAGTATTTGTTTAATTAATATAAACCGTTTAATTCTGTATATTTTAAAATAACTTTTAAGCAACCCTTTGGTTAGTTAAATTAATTTTGGGAAGTTCCATTTATTGACATTTTTTTATCTAAATTTATATTTGTTATCAGTATAATTATTAAAGCATGATGAATTCATATTGTCCAACTTAAAATCGAATACAGTTAAATTTAGAATTACTATAATGCTACATTGTACTTTCTTAGCGTATAATTTCAAGTTCATATGGTTTTTCCGTGATCACACCATTATATTTACAATTACAAGGTTAGTGTTTTGATATATTTACTGTTTTTAATTATTCTTGAGCTGAAAGTTGAAGAATCTTCTACTAAAACTAGAATTTGTTGTACTTCGTCTAAACCTTGTCGAGTTGCACGTTCATGTGTAATTTTAGCACTTGGGAGCATTCCAGTCTCCCATAGTTTATTGAAAACTCTGTTAATGCTTTGAAAATATTCTTTAGCGGCTGTTGTAGCACTCCAAAAATTATAAATAAGAACCAAATTTGAATAGGTGTGCGTCAGTTTAAACTAACAAACAAGAATATAAACGTTAAATCACTTTGACGAAATACTTACATTTATTAGAATAAACAAATTATAAAACTAATTTTGTGATTAAAATAGCTTTATTGTTCTAAAAAAAGTAGAGTAGGGTATTTTATAACCTTTGTAGATTCAAAACAAGTGAAAATAGGACTACACCTTTTAAGTTTTTTAGTATTATATTCACGTACAGAATATTCTTACCAGACAGCAAAAATGTACAATTTCCTAACAATATAGTACCTCTAAAAAGTAAGTGATGTAAATAAATCGTTAAAAAGTAGATTACTATAAGTTAACTTTTGGTTAAGAATGTCCCAGGTTTTGTAACTCTAGTGTTGCTTTTTGAACTATGTTTAAGCCGCCTGGTTATAGAAACATTACAGTGTGCGGTTATTCTCTGAATACTTTTAGATTACTATAACACTGCCCACAATTCACTTTTTAGTTGCGCTTAACGTTCCTTCTTAGTTACATTGTTGTGAATTGTTTTCGGAAGCAGTACTTATTCAAGTTACTTTATAGTAAACTTTACGTAAACTTGTATTAATGTCACTGTAACGACATGGTTAACAAATATTTCCAA
>JAHWXV010254853.1:0-10797 GCA_024586415.1 Phrixothrix hirtus | reverse complement strand
CTAGGACCTCCCGGCTAGAAGCTATCTGCAGCAAATATAAATAATTTTCTTCCTGAGACACCAATAGTTAATAAGGCGAAACGCCATATGTCAAAATGACCACCGAAGCGGCTAGAAACGCCACAACATGCCATTTGATAAATTCAAAAAATGCGCTTGAATTATCGGAAAGATAAGTACGGTTTCTTGGTTATAGACAAAGATGGAGATATGACCTCTGAACATTACAGGAAAGGTTTCGATTGCTATATTAATTTCTAAATATGTAAATTAATTAGTCATAATGGATTTGCAACTGGCGAAGGACTTAATTAAGACTCGAAAATCTATCAAACGAAAATATGAAAATTTAAAAGCAAACATTGCAAAATCTGTACCTGAAACACAGCGAGCATTAAAATCAATCGTCCAACCGCTCAGACATTTTATAACGACGATTAAAGGTGAGAAATTTAAATATGAGAAGACTAAAAGTGAAGAAGAGGATAATGACAGCTCAAAACTGTTTTATGAAGAGCCATCCTATCTATAAAAAGGAAGTATTAATATTGAAGAAGGAGAAGAACAGGCCACATTGGAAAATTTACAGACAAAACTCGATGAGGGAGGTACTAATCCAGATTTTGAAGAGTATTTGAAAAAATTCGTAGCTTTAGCTAAAATATACATAGAAGGAATGTTCAGCGATAATAGAAAGGAGTACGATTATTACTACGGTGCACATTATAATCTACCATTAAATAAATTCGAATTTGGTGATTCAGAATTGGATTTCAAAAGACAAGGTCTAACTGTAACAAAAACATCTAACGCATCCTCTCAATTGCTATACGATCACAAACAACTAAACCAAAAACGAAAGGGCCGATTAATTAACAAACGATTAGAATTTGTTCCTTGACGTGATCCCAATAAATTGGTAAATTAGTTACAAACATCGTGAAGTTCGAGATCGACTGGATATACTGAGCATACCAACGAAATAAGGTATATCATTGACGAATTACGGTCGGCGAAGATTATAATACAAGATAAAGTACATGACATTCTTAGTAAGAACCTAAAATATGAGTGTAGATAAATTTGGTTAACATCTACATGGTCACCATACAGAGCAATTATCTCAAATTTGCGGAGCATATTTTAACCACAGGACACAATTATGAAAAAGATAAGAATGTACATTTTCTTAATATTGAAAATAGTATACAATTACTTAAATTAAAAGAAAAATACTATATACATATGTATAAATCTAGACCTGAGCTCCAATTAGTTAATGAAGTTATAAGCCAACCACCTATCATTGCTAAGAAACTTTTTGAATCCTCACAATAATTTTGTTTATTTTGAGTTCCTTTCTGTTATTCTATATTGTATTTATTTTTATTTTATTTATTTTTTAGTATGACATATACACAAAGTTTTGTTTTAATTGTTTTCACACTTACCTGTGTATATTTTGATTATTCTTTAGACGTGACCTTTTCGGCTTTGTTAATTTTATATTTTTCAGTCTGATATATCAATATATTAATTTGTATAAAAACATTTAATTTATTAACATTTTAGGAATAATTAATTTTTTAAATAGTTTTATTTCATTTTAATCTTTTTAGACCTCAATTTTAATTATACAGTTATTAATTATTCTCTACGTGTTTTTTTTTTAAAAATGTATGATTTATCGTTTAAGTTTTCAATATATTATCGCTATACACACCTTTGTACGTTTGAATTGTATTTCACTTTATATATAATTGGAGATTCTGTAGAGTTATTTGTAATAAAATCAAACTAATTGTTAAAATATCCAAGATTTTAGGGTAAGATAATTGCACATTTATAATATTTAATCTTAGTTTATTGTTGTCTTATTGTAGATGCCCCGTAGATAGTTCAAATTGTTACATGAACCGAAACTTATGTAGGCAGAGTAATAAACCGTTAAAAATTTAATATTCTATATAATTGCTTAGGGAACTTGGTTTCAAGTTTTAATATATTAAATAAAAGCGAACTCGAGGAAAAAACTTAATAGTTAACACACATACTTAATACAAATAGGTGAGATTAAAGGAATCCTTCTTGCATATAATTATCATGACAAGTGTTTAAAAACTAACGGAGAACCGTGGTCAGAACGTTAGATTGATGCATTCTTCTAATGAGGCAACAATTAAACTTTGAAAAAGATATAAAGGACTTATACAACCTTTGTCGTCCAAAGAATAGTTGTTTTCACTTCCAGGAATACAGCGCCACATTTAATCACTTGTTTCCATGAGTAAAGCGACAGTTTTAATCTAAAGAGATTAAAATTTTACTTCAGTTCCAAGGAAGATAAAGTAAATTTAATTCCACATAAACAAAGTAAATCCAAATGAACAACAAAAATTAACTAATTAAAGTTGCATATTGCTTAAAGCATTACTATAGCGCTTCGCAAATAAACTTTAAATAGCATTTGCAGCAAAGCATAGCTTGATAAATCGAGTAAACTGCCAATGTCAAAATTTTGCAATTTTATATTCTTCGACCATTTTGATTTTAAATTATACGAGAATGCAAAAAATAATGTATATACCTCTTTATATACCTCAGAATTAAATTGATTCTTAATCCCTCCAGAGATTAAAAGATGTACTTTATTCCCTTGGTATATAGAACATAAAACAATAAGGTGGGTTCCGTCCATGCTGTAAATTGAGAATGATTGATACATGCAGTAAAGTAATTTTATGTCGAAGCGTTTTATTCTCAATGTATAATAAAGATGTAAAACTATTTATTTGGTTTTTATTATTGTTAAAACATCTTTCGGAGTTTAATTTGACCCTATCATCAGGTATATAAAAAGATTTATAATTATTAAATTCTTTGCATAAGCCCTTTTATATACCTGATTATGGGATCAAATTAGACCCCGAAACATTTATTAGCAATAATAAACACTACATAAATAATTTCGTCATCTTTATTGTATATTAAGAACAAAAGGCCTTGAGATAAAATCAATCTAACATCTTTTAAGTTTATTTGTCGAGCGATAGCGGGAGAAATAATTTCCAGAGGTAAAAGGCACTTTATTCCTGAGATATGTTATATTATTTGTTGCACTTTTGAAAAATATGAAATTAAAAGGGTCGAAAAACGTAAATTACACGACTTTGACAATTACAGTTCATTCGATTTATTAATATACACTTCACGGCAAATGCTGCTAAAAGTTTATTTGCGAAGAGCTATACTAACGCTTTCAGCAAATGCAACTTTAATTGGTTAATTTTTGTTATTGCCATAGATTTACTTTGTTTATGGGAAATTAAATTTACTTTATCTCCCTTGAGGGTAACGTAAAATTTTAATCCCTTAAGTTTAAACGCGTCGTTTTCGTCATGGAAACAAGTGACTAAATGTAGTGCCAGTCCTAGAAGTGTAAAATATACTATTATTAAATAAAGTCATGGATTTTAAGATGCCGATCATGATTAATGTTACTAATTTTTAAGTAATAGAAAAGGATCTTCTTTAATGACCTAGACACATGTTCTCAGGAAATGTGTTGTTTTAAACAGAAATCGACAAGAAAAGACCATTTTTTATTACATAATTAATAATGCTTCAAAATCCGTAAAACATGAACTACACACAAAAAACGTAAACAATTAAATTAATCTGCTTCAACTGATCCTAGTGCCGCGTATAGCCCCTTCTACTTCCTCTTACTGCATTCTGGCATACTGGAGATCATTTTCAATAACATCTTAGGGAATATCCTTCCATTCCGTTATTACTGCATTAACCAGTTGATTATGGTTAATAGAGGTGGCAGCTTACGGCTGTGAGCTGCCTTTTTAAGAGTGTCCCATAGATATTGCACGGAATTTAAATGGGGACTGTTAGATGCCCATTCCACCAACAGAAGATTAACTGCATTCAAGTAATCAATCACTTCCCTAGCCATGCGAGGACAAGTATTAATTTGCATGAGTATAAAATTAGGCGCCACACGAAGGGAGCAAATAACACTACTTGTTCAACTATGACAATTTTGAGATAACCATCCACATTGATGGATCTCAATCGGATAGGAACCAAATCTGTATGACTGTTAAAACAGATTCTTCCCCAAAACATTATCAGTGTCTCCACCAAATGGAACTTTTGGAGCAATATTGAAGCTCGCAAATCTCTCTGCTAGCTTTCCTCAGATATGCTCACGTCTATGCGAAGATTTTAAGTTGATTCTAGTTTTATCTGAGAAAAAAATTCCCTTCTAATCGTCAAGCGTCCAGCTTTGATGATTTCTAGCGAAACGTAGCCTTGCAACTCTGTGTTTCCTGATCAGCAAAGGTTTTTTCGCTGGTCTTCTACTGCTCAATCTAGCTTCACTTAAACGTCTTCTCACAGTTTGCGACGATATCAGGACATTACGAGCAATTGCCAACTCATTTCTTAACATTGTACCAGTGACTGACCTATTTATAAGAGCAGACTGCCTCAGAAAGCGCTCATTTCTTGAATCCATACACCGCTTGAGCCCTTGTCCTGGTCTGCAATTGTAAGATCATGTCTGATTGAACCATTCATCCATACGGCTTATAGTGGAATGGTTTCTTCCTAACAAATCAGCAACATAACGTATAGAATATTCTTCTTCTGGTAAAGTTGTTGCCTTTACTGCGTCCTCAACCGATAAATTCCTTCCACGATTTATTTTTTAAGACTAGAACTTTCAAAACTAACAGTACTAACACCACAATACCTTCTAGAAAATCGAAGCTCTTGCTAATCAACGATTTACGTAACAACAATGTGCTCAGCTTTTGATAAATTTTAAAGTTATGACAAGTACGATTTTAAAACAAACGATTTCTTGACAGCGTGTGTCTAGATATCAAAGAAGGCCCTTCCCTATTAGTTAAAAATTAGTAACCTTAATCATGATCGTTATCTTAAATTCAAGCAAAGAAATTAAGTAGTGCGTTAATTTTGTCCATGAGTCTATGTGTAGTAATATTTTCTGCTTAATAATAATAAACGAAGTGAAAGGAAATGCTTCTTCATATTATAGCGGTAGAAATATGATGTTAGAAATGAAGTAATTCCTTAAAAGCCCTTGCGGTATACAATTACATCAAAGAAAATGCGTTTTCAAATGATGTTGACGACACCTGAAATATGATTACTAGATTTCCTTAAAAGACACCACGATATGAAGTTCAGTCTGACAAAAATAAACAATTTAATGTTTTTCCAAATATCTGACGATTTATTTTCTATTTTAGAGAATTTCAGGTCGCGGAGAGGTGCTTATCTAATAAGAAAATTTATAGTGTCGATAACGCTATTGCCATGGAAATTTATTAAATTTTAAACTAAAAAGTTTATTTTTTTTATATCTTATATTCGCATTAATGCAAAAATGCTAAAATTGAAGCTTTCCTCAAATAGCTTTTTAGGTTTTCAAAATGGGGATTAGCTATTTCTGTGTATTTGATTCGACGACAACGCAGTCAATATTGATATATTAAGTAGACCTTACCTTAACTATATCATATCTCCGTTTTTATTTTACAATCCTAAGAAATACTACATATATGTACCACCAATTGGGTTTGAAAAAATGGCTGACGCTAAAAGGAATTCTAAAATAAAAATCTTGCAAACATTCCAAGTACGTTATATTTAACATCAGAGGAAATAAATAATTCGCATGAAGGAAAGTAGGGTAAGCCAATTTCATTCAATTTTACCTCAGTATATTGCTGTGATCATTTTAGCAGCTAGCCTGCTCTTGTGATATTACACAAACTATTTTCTATTATATCATCTTCAAATTGGTTATTAAAATTACGGCCGTACAAATTTATTCTTATTTTTTACTTAATACACTTGCGCGTGAATCAGCAATTGCAAAGATACGTGTGTTGATAAGATGCATACTGGGATAAAACGACTAAAGTCGTTGGGTGAAGACATTTTAAATTATTAGATTAATTATGAATACGCCCAATTTCTCATTATATTATTTATTTCATATACGTTTATTAACAGTAAACTATATTTACAAATATGTCAAAATATGCATACCAAATGAGCAGGGTATATGTTTCACCTGCCAGAGAAGCAACGTCGGATTGCAACAACCTTGTTGGGTTGCACGTTATTAAATAATAAATCGTGTTGCATTAGAATTACTACCTTCGTCGTTAATTTCTGCGTAAAGTAGAACGTACTACATATTAACTCATACATATGTTGCTAATGTCGCAGTGCAAAAATTCATATAGCATCAAAATAACAGCCTCTTAGATGTTTCAAAAGTCGGCGCTTACTATATAATTTAACATTAATATCCATCTAAGCCATTTTATTTATATAAAATCCTCCTAATGTAAATAATATTTGGCTCTGTCATTAATTTTCGTCGACACTCACACAGGTTTGTGTTTGAAAGGAAGCTTGAATTTTGAACCAACGTGATAAGTCACCCCGCACTGGTGAGCCCCACACAGGGCGAAAGCATGGGTCTGCGGGTGTTGTGCCACGCTGATTACCTATTAAGTTAGGTTATTAAAAATCTTTTGGTGAGAAGCCTTAGAACTGCTCATTTTATTTTCTTCTATGACAGTTTGATGGCTATTCACTTATGCTGAATTAATCTTAAAATTCGTGCCGTTTAGGAGGAACGTTCTTCTTAATTTTATTTATATCTAAGCCCTGTTAAAGATATACTCAGAATACTTTTATTAATTTCCCACATAATTTCAATACCAACATTCATTGTTAATTTTTATACATAAAAATGTAAGCAAACAACGAAAGATACACTTATTACTTGACGCAGGCGCAGCCGTTAAAAATTCTATAGCTCGTTTTGTGTAAAATCACGTAAATGGAAACCTCCTAAGGGAAACGATTTTTACAAAATTAACTCAACAACTACGGCTGCAACTGTGAATTTGTCATGTTAAATCAACTGAAATTTAAATGGGCAGCCTTATAAAAAACCGGGAGCGTTTAACTGGAATCGTTTAATAGATTCAGTAACCCATCCCAAATTATTTATTTTGTGAAACTCCACGAAGAAAGCAGCTTTGATCACTGATCAAAGGCCGTTTCCTTTTTGCCTGTTCCTAACAGTTTTTTTTTCGGTTTTTTGTATGAAACGTTTAATACCGAGTATGCATACCACGTTTCCCTTAAATTGGATTATTGCTCGATGTTTGAGAATTTTTTGTTGCCGCCCAGCCCATTTGTGGGTCGAAATTCTCTTTTTCATTAATAATCCAACACCATAAGGATATTCGACTGGCAGCAAATTATTTTTTTGGTTCTTCTGCGAAGGGTGGACCTCATTATTATTTAGCAAATTGGAACATTCTAATGCGGCGAAATTTTATTTGATTTCTATGCTTCTATGGAAGTTGGTGGCTTTCGGTGGGTTTGTCTTGAAATCTTTCATATATGAGATGCTTTATTTTGGAGTAATACGGACAATCCTTAAAGATTGCACTGAAGCTACCTCTACAACTTGCACAACTAACTGGCATTTTTCAAATTTTTGTATGCAAAAATTTGCCATTGTTCCTTACACTTTACACACTGTAGTGTTCCATGAAAATTTCTATCTCCTCATCGAGATTCCGTAATTACCCTCAAGAAGAAGGTCGTCGTTATCTCAAAAGTACATTTCGCTTCGGGTGTCTTTCCAAAATTGTGAAGCTAGGTTGCTCGTGTCAAATATCAGAGGGAGCTGTTACTATCAACACACGGGCGGGATATAATTTGATTTGAAGTTTACGTTCTTGCCTCTGGTAAATCTTGTATTGCTTGCTGCGAGGTCGTTTGAATAATCACTCATTGCTCTTTGCCTCGATTAAAAGCCTTTCTATTTCACCATTTCTCTTTCTGGCTGTACACACTGATATATTAAGTCGTTCAAACCGATCTGTAACTAAAATGCTCATTATAGCACTTTTCTGCAGTACTTCATTGATTTACGTTTCATAATTTTATCTCCAACAATGATACTTTTTTAATAAGCGACGCACATTACACTCATGAATTCTTCACAAGAAGAATATTCCAACATATGTCAATCAATTTCTTTGCGTTACTTTCTACTTTTGACCGACGTTGTGTAATTTGAGAGACGATTATGCATCACTTGAGCTTATGTAGGTATCATGTGACTTTTGAACATCGGCAGTATTCTAAACAACATAATCACTCCCAAACACGTTTATACTACGCACTCACGCATGTTCAAGCAATTAAACGCTTATTTAAGAGTGATACTATAAGCGACCTGCTGTTGTTACGCAGAAAGGGTAGAACTTATGGTATCTTAGAGCATACAGTGAAACAGGCCCAACTTTATTCGTCTAGCCCTAAAGTAAATGGTAGAATGGATTTTATTAATAGTATTACTGCATTCGTTTATGAATTTTTTTACGATAGTATCAGATTTTGCATTTTTCCTAAATTGTATTGGTATTTTGCCATTACACGTAATATAACAAACAGATAAATCGACCTTTCACTAAAGGTGCTATATTATATTGTTAAGGGATCTAATTGATAACAGTAAACGTTGTGCGTTCTTTTTGTTTTACTTGCTGCTTGTTTTGTTTTCATAAAAAGAAAATGGCGTAGTAAAGTGTAACGTTTCCTCAAAAAATAAATAATTTTATCATATTGTTAATTAGTATTATTTAAGACACAATTACGTTTAGTTCAATTATACTTGAGTATACTTAAGTATATTTAAGATGTCCTTAAAGTTTACAGTCTCATCCTTTGATCCAAAATAAGTACAATAATTCATATAAACGTATGTCCTCAAACCGTTGTTTTGCTATATATAGCGATGTAAAAGTCTATAATTTTATGGTAAACGCTTATTAAAACAAATGATACAAAAAATTTTAAAGTAACATTTAATAGTAATTATCTGCTGTCCATGTAATCATTTGGAATAAATTAATGGTCCACTAATGCTGAGATGGCTGACATACATTTCATGTACGGTCGTCAATCCTGATTTAAGCATAATGGTGCTCCGGCACACTTTAGGGTTTGGAAGCATACGCTTATGTGAATTATTTTCCTTACTTTAGATCAAAGAATGCACATGCAAAGTTTGTGTACACGTTAAGTATATACCCTGTATATAAACACGCACAGACACGCACATGCGCACACATACTCGCAGACTTGCGCGCACATACGCACGCACACGCATACTCACGCCCGCGCGGACACGCATACGCACGCATGCACACACACACATACACACAGATCTGTAAAATTCCTTCATATTTAAAACAAATTAATTAAACAAAACAGGAAGGCTGATATTACTCTTTCTGAACTCATTACACAATGGGGATGATAATATATAAACTTAAAATATATAATTATTACCGAAATCTTAAATTACAAAAACTAATTAATGAAGAGTAAACATTTGAAGGAAAGTTGGTGTCTGATTTAAAATTAATCACCTAATCAATTTTTTTAATGTACATTTCCAAAAAAAGTATCTCCTTATAATTTGGTAAACGGTTTAAAATCTCTATATCTTTAAAGATAATATTAATAGCTCATTGTCATTTGAATGAATGGCGAGAGCACATCTCCCTTTGGTGAGTTTGCAAACACTTTTATACAAGGAAATTCTACCAGTTCGGGTAAATTTATTAACTATTTTTCAAATCATCCTCTACATATAAAAAGGAATCCTTGTTTTAGGATTAAAAAATAGAATTATTAACCTTGTACATCCGTCACTCTTAAATCATAACTTATGTAAGTTATTCAAAACTTTGATTAAGAATAATTATCCTAAGAGTTTTATTAATCAGATAATTTTTAATAATAGTGTTAGTACAAAGAGTAATAATGAAGATATTAATTTAGTTTATAAAAGACTTTCTTACATACCGCAAATTAGTTTCAAAATTAAGAAAATTTTCAGTAACGTCAATAATCTAGGAATTGTAGACTGTTATTTTAATAAAATTAGTAATTTATTTTCGAATTTAAAAGACATTACCCCAAAATCTTTAGAATCAAATATAACTCATAAAATTGATTGTATTCCTTGCGAATTAAGTTATATCGAGCAAACGTCAATTTGGGTCAAAAGTAGAATTTTGATGCATAAAAGTGATTGAAAACTCAACAAAAGAAGATGTAATCTCGCCATTCATTCAAATGACAACTACCATAACATTAACTTAAATGATATAGAGATTTTAGATCGTTCTACAAATTATAAGGGAAAAATTTTTTTTTTGGAAATGTACATTAAAAAAATTGATTAAGTGAGACCAACTTTCTTTGAACGTTGACTCTTCATTAATAAGTTTTTGTAATTTAAGATTTTGGTAATAATTATTATATATTATGTTTATGTATTATCCTCCACACTGCGTAATGAGTTTTAAAAGAGTAAAAAAGCCTTCCTCTTTTGTTTAATTAATTGGTTTAAATAGGAAGGAATTTTACAAATTTAGTTTCAAAAACCTCATTAATTCTATAATTTAAATAACTTGTTTCGAACCGCAGCATTTTATTTCGATTTATATTGATTTCCTTTGAATTTTTACCTTAATTTACTTTTGACCATCCTATATATATATATATATATATAAATATGTGTGTGTATATGTATAAATGTATATATATATATATATATATATATATATGTTACGTTTTAAATTTCCGCGGGTGTTATATGTTGTAACCGGTTTCCGAGATTTCTCCCACGTAATTATATGTTGG
>JAHWXV010254801.1:0-19933 GCA_024586415.1 Phrixothrix hirtus | reverse complement strand
AAAACTTTTGACAGATAACAACCGACTGAATCTATCAAAGACAAGAGTCACTAAAAGTGTTTGTTTGTGACTGCCTCCCTTTATCTAAAATTTAGTTTGACATACGGTATAAAGAAACACCCTGAAAAATACCAAGACTTTAAAATTGATAAAGATAATATCTACAGAAGTATACCGGCTACAACAGAAGATGTAAATAAAAATTTACAACTTAACTGGATATTATGAGTACCGAAACATATATGAAAAGCTGTAATCTCAGAAAATCATGATGCCCCAAGCGCAGGCCACTTAGGGACGAGTAAATTTGTAAACCGAGTACAACTTAACTATCATTGGCCAATAATGCAAACTGATATAGGAAGATACATTCAACAATGTCACAATGTCAAAGTTGTCAACAATATAAACTGTCACAGTTGAAACCAGCTGTAAAAATAGGTTATACAAAGTTAAATGGTCCATGGCACATTATAAGCACAGATCTTATAGGCCCGATAATAAGACCTCAAAAAGGAAACCAATTCCTTATAGTCTTCCAAGACACATTCACAAAATGGGTGGAGGTTAAACCTCTACGTATCGCCACTGCTAGAACCACTGAAGCATTAAAAGACAAAATTATATACCGATTTGGCACGCCGAAACAAATAATATCGGATAATGGTCCGCAATACGCGAATAAATTATATCAAAGTATGGCACAAACGTTCGGAATTGAACATAAGTTAACGACCCCATACATACCGTAAGCCAACCCCGTCGAAAGAGTAAATAGAGTCATAGGCACCATGATAACTCAATTGATTAAAAACAAACATGAAGGGTGGGATAAATGGATTTCAGAAGTTTGTTTTGCACTGAATACGGCAAAACATGCTCTATAGGTTTCGCACCTGCACTTTTGAATCTTTATAGCGAAATAGATCAACCCCCAACCCTAATAACACAAGTTGATCCCACAGCAAAGCTTGGCCGACCGCCAGTAACTACACAGGGATATATAAAACAATTAGAATCCTTAGAGGAAATACAAATATTAACAAAATCAAATTTAGCAAAATCCTATATGGAACAACTACGCCATTATAGTGTCCGTAGATGCGATGCTCACATTCAAGTAGGCGATGTCACATACCGATGCGTATACCCCATATCTGATTCAAAAATGGGACGTTTAGCGAAATTAGCGACAAAATCTTCCAGACCGTATGAAGTAATTAAATTAGTATCTAAGAATATTGTAAAATTAAAAGGAATTGACGATAACAAAGTTATCGGCCAAATTCATACCAAAGATGTTAAACCTGTTAACTTAGATAATTAAAAGTTAAATAATGGCACACGTTAAAAACCCGAATTCCTTCTAGCAAAATTGCCAAATTCCTCCTCTATTCCCAATCCCAGAAATCTTGTATACGGATTCGAACCCCATTTTTGGAGGGCCGAAATAAAGTCACTAGACGACATCACCGCCGCCCAATCCAGAGACAGGTCCTAGAGCCATCACCAAGCCAGCCAAAATTAGGGGATGCAGCCATATGGACACCGGTCACCTCGTGTTATTTATTTTCCGTGATGTGCGCGAACTGTAAAGGTACCTTCATAAAATCTAAAATCACCATGATAAAAACCGATGCAGTTTTTCGAGAGTTTCACTGCTATAATGTTACTATTAATTTAATTAAAAAAACAATGTAAAAGACTTTAAGAAATCGCGGAGTCCGGGAAACATTGAATAATTAGAATAATTAATTTATATATAAATATTTGTAAATCTAGGAGTTTACCTAATTAAAAATTAGATAAAGTACTATTAATGTATGTAGTTAAACTAAGTTAAGGTAATTGCACATATAAAATGAGATACCGCCATTTTAAATTAGAACATGTTATAAATTTCAACTACAGAGGGACTGTAAAGCGCAAGAATGAAATTTAAAACAAAGTACACGAGTGCAATAAAGATACCGCGTATCAAAATAGTATATAATGAGCGACGCAAATACTCTAAAGGGACTTCCCTTTTAACTGTGGAGCGAGCCGCACCGATATACGTGAACTTGTCTTTCAAACGCGGAGCGAGCTAGACACTCTGGTGTGAACCTCGAATCGTTTCACTTCACATTTGATCGCGAGGCGAGATACCCCGCCTGCCGCTGCGAAGCATGCTCTAGATCCGAACGCGCCACAATAATTATGCTCTCCTATCAGGGCCCGCTTGCATAATCAACATTTGAATTAAAACACATAATTGAACCGGCGAACTTAATTTACGCTTGAAAGTTGTAAAACATTCTTGCCGTCGCCGACGAGATCTTGGTGCTCGCGTGACGGAGATCGTCTTGGAAGGATAATCACGACCCTTCAGCTAAACACTGTGACTTGCGTCACAGTCACCAGTGGGACTTCGCGCACGAATCTGACAGACCCGCAGGGGATTCTTACAAACGCTCCTGCCAGTTGCGAGTGTAACAAGCCGTCGCGTGGAAAAATGCCGAGACCGCAATGGATTGTTGTATTAGGAGAACAACAAATCCTCTAGGTCAACTAGTACCGCTTTGAGTATCCTTGCTAACCGTAAGGATACGAGACCCGTTCATAAACAATTTTCAAGTGCATCCTAGCATTCGATAAAGACTTGTATAAATTAATTATTGTTTGTTGAAGCCCTCTTACGGGAAGCGCTATTCAAGTGATTACATTGGCGAGAATTTAACTTTGTCATCCTTCCGCCATTAAAAGTTAGTGCTAACTCAAATGAACCGTTCACTATCAATAATGATTGATGCCGTCATTATTTGGGCTTTATTAATTAGACCCAATAGTTAGTTACCGTTGTATGATTGCTTCATCGTGTACATATCAATTGTAGTATCCGAGAGCGTGTATTTAGTTTATTTGTAACCATCGAATTTAGTTTAGCATTAGAGAACGCTTAGTTAATTGTTTTAAATATATTCCATCATTATTTTGTACATATTTATTCTGAAATTTTCATATTCGTTCTGTAAATAGCTATTTATCTGTTTTTATTTATAACACATAGCTTATAAAGGTTTACTGACTTATCAGTTGTTAACCAGTTTAGCTAGGCATGAACGATCAAGCCCACTATTAATGAGGAGTCCTATAAAAGAAGGAACCCGGCATGCACGGCTGTAGGTTATCGAAGCTAAATATAAATAGTTTTCTCCGTCGACACAAGTAGAGAAAAACGAAGCATCACAAGTTAGCAAGTAATCTTTAAGTTTTAATTGTATTAATACTTATGGATGTATTTCAAACACCACGATGTATTTATAATAAGCGAACCTAACAGACTCGCTTTAACTAGTTGCATATGGAAAATGGATTATCCAGATAAGAGTTAGTTTCTTGATACATTGATAGGTCTAAATATACAAGATCTAGAATAAAAATAGACTATGACATGCAAATTTAACTTGAAAAGGTAATATTCTACAACCAATTATGAAATCTACATACTCAGTGTGTTGATGTGTGTAATCAGGGTGAAATCAGATTGCAGAATCGACGCATAGTCTCAAGTGGCCATGTAGATTGGCAAATCTGTGATATGGACAGGGGGAATAATTGTCTTACTCGTGGACTCGCCAATAGTAACACTACGCTTCGCATTTAAGAACCATTATTTCGTTCTAAATCTACAGAATATGTACACTTATTATTTGTGATATATTATGACTTTTATGTGATATTTAAACTTCTGGGATATCTGAGTAGCGATTTTACATGTTTTGCATACTTTATGTCGTTGACCCGACTTCGTTAAATATTTATCTTTATTTATATACTTACATACCTTATCTTTAGCAAAGAATATACGTACTTCGGTTTTTATATTTATTGTATGTCAGTTCCCACTACTAAGATATTATCTTTTTATAATTGCCTAAATTGCGTATATTTTAGTTTGAGTAATTTGGCTGGATTGTTATACTGTGGAATGCACGACTTTGCATTTGCGACACGTTTGTCCCTTTAATGGCCTTCTTGCATTAGGTACACATTTAACCTTCGGTTCATAATGTTGCAAACTTTGTAACAGATCTCGACCATTTAGTTATAAGTTAAGTTAATATGACTGGTGTCCCCAAGGGCTTCTTATCACTCAATACTCTATTAACGTATAATCTTAGTTACAGTGTAAGGGACACATTTTGAAGCGTTGCATCTTGGCTAGAATTGTAAAGAGAAACAATTTGTACTGACAGCTTTTTCGTAGAATTTCAAGTTCGATAAAAACGATAATTTATGGTTTAACTTTAATACTTTGTCAGTATGATTATGAGTAATTCCTTTTCTGGGATTAATAATGATTATATTTCAACATATTTTAGGTATTTAAGACTTGAGTTCGGTGTTAATTAGAATCGTTTGTGGGAATCCGTCTTGTTAAGTTATTTTCTCAATGGTTCGATCTAATGGCAAGGATTTAAATGTAATTCGTTATTAGGATTTCGAATATTAGATAACATGATGACTTATGTGAGATGTTGTAGTTAGTGTACGATGGTATGTATTTTGGTTGAAATAATTAGTAATTATTGCTTGGAATTCCTTTATTGGTTGACCCCATGGACTTGAGGTTATCTATGTTCTGCTGTACTGACTATGATTGACAGACTACTCTAATAGTCAAAAAACAGTTGCGCAAGTCGTACAAACTTAATTATTTATCTTCCTATGGCGTATGCATTTTTAAAACGGGTCTTAGTTATTTGCATTTTTCATGCTACGATGTTGTTGAAATAGAATACATGTCCTAATTAATGAATAAACCTAATGAAAAAACCAAATAATAAATCTACTTGAATATGTCGAAGTGATCCGAATTTAAACACATATGTACTCGTTATACAAACGTTTTTGTATTTACGGTACTATCGGTATCGATAGTTTATTCGATCTATTTCAATGTAGCTTATCACGTCAGGCATACGTACTTTAACTATGTATCTTATCTTATTGTTTACCTGATTCCTACGTAAATTAAATACTAGTTAATAATTTGGAAATATTTAGAATTCCGCTACTATTTAAGGTTTGTCGAGTAATATCGTCCTAAAACTTAATAAAATTCATTAACCATATTTTAGTAGTCTTCTTTAAAGTAAACATATGGAACATAGCGCATTGCAATTTACGCATAATCCTATCACTTGCCTTAAATCTATAGATACTCAAGTTGTATTATCTAGACAGGTATATGTCTCGACATAACAAGTTGCTTTGAATTTTACGTTGCATTTAATTAGTAGTTTTTGAATGTAAACGACGGATGGTGTGGTAGCACATATTGCCGAAAATTATTATCTGCGTAATCAAAACTATTTTCTGTTATAATACTGGTGCCCTTCTTTGCTCAATTTTATGTCTTCTTTCTTCTAGGTACATTCAATTCGAAGTAGATTCACAACACCTGCGGAGAGAAGAATATTTTCCTTACTTTACCACGTGCTTCTGGGTTAGTTTATTGTGACAGGCTTAAAAGGACATACATGTGTGCGTTTTATGTAATCTGTAAAGTAATTTAAATTAAAGCTGTGTAATGAACAAAATTAGAAGAAAGTTAAAAATATGTAAGTGGATGAGTTTTATTAATACAATAAATAGGGAAATTAATGTATATTCAAATCCAGAAAAAGAATGGTGCGTTTATAAGATCTCTCTGTGGTTTCGGATTTTGTTAGATTGATTACTTACAATAGCTTTACACTCGTAACCAGCCAGTGGGTGAAACATTTTCATGTTATCAATGAGTAAATCTCGATTGATTTGGTTTCCTTTTGGTTCTTTCTTAAGCGTCACAGTCTAGCTGTAACTTCTAGAATGTACAATTGGAAAATATTACGATTAGCAAAGATAACTATTACGAACAATATCGTATCTTACATGTGAATTTTCAAAACACTCCTTAAACATCGCAGTTGTAGTGCAGCATCGGTTTAACAAAATTTTGCACATGCTAGCAAGTATGGATGAAGCTTGACACAAACTCCATTCCAGCACCGCTTATCTCTCGAACAGATGGGCAACCAGCTCTCTCTGTCTGTTTTACCAGCGAAAATAAAGTGATTATCTGCTACTGTATGAACAGGGTCGGTTGTAATTTATCTCTTAGTGCACCTATGTTGTGAAGAAGAAGCTATCGTAGGATGAAATGTTAACTGTAAGTAAAGATGAAAATCATTTATCGTCTTATAGGACCAAAGCAATGTTTACTACTACGAGCAATACGAAACTGCTCCATAAACAACGAAATAATATAATATTTGCGCTACGTTGTCTGTCACGTTCTGATATATTTCCCTAACTTTTGTGAATACCATAGCAACGCCACAAAAAAACACGGTGCTAGTACTGTTATGAAACAGAGTAAATGTTTAGTATCAAATTCTTATAATTGGTTGATAATAATCGTTAGCGCAATAAATAGTGTACCACACACGATCCTTAAGTACCTTCGTGCAACAGGTCTCGGATATTAGTAGAATTGAACCCTCTGCGTGTCGTTTTTCTAACTTTTTCTTGAGATGTTATAAGGCATTTACCGATATTGCATCGTAATAAACTATTTTTCCACTCTAGCTGTTCTAAAACAACAAAGCATAGACGAATTAACAGGTTTACTGAATGTAACTGTTGAAACTGTTGAGCTACAGTCATCCACTGAAATAGTACGCTTACTATGGGCTAACTGTAACTAATTAAATTACTAAAGGTAAAATTGAAGGTTGTAACTAATCAGCTGTATGGTTTTCATGGTTTTCTATCAAACATTTTTATTCATACGCAAGTTGTCTTTTTCCTGATTATATAACTATAAATATATAACTATATTCATAATTAATTAGATTGTTTTACTGGTTCTAAATATCTCTACTTGCTAAACTCACTCATACTTAAGAGGTTTCCCCAAACCGATATGTAATTTAAATCGCTAAAGCTTCTAAGGATTTCTTTGGTAGTGATGATTGCACAGGGGAATGAAACGTTTTTGTTTTTTATTGGATACGAAACTACTCCCCAGTTTATTCTTTTCAAGTTTCTTTAGGATCGATTTTCAGAAATGTAAAAATTCCAGAGTAATGCGATTAATCTTCTGATTTTAAGTTCTGTGCCTATTTTTAATTGAAATGCGTTTAAAATTATTCAGTGTTAAAATATTAACCAGGAGCAATTATGATTTCTTGAAATAGTGAAAAACTAAAAATGTTTTATTGCAATGTAGATTACAAGTTGTTATTTAAGAAATAAATGTACGCAGTCATAATTAGTTAAGTACATTTTTAGCAATACCCTAAAAATATTTATGATCCTATGTAATGCAATATTATAGCGTATAGTGTGTTATAATGAAAGTAATACTCTCCTAGGACACATTTTAATATACACTATTACAACTATTATAACTAATTTGTATTCTCAAATATATGTAAGCCGTAACCTGAGCGATAAGTCCTAGAATTAGCATTATTCGGCCAGCCCAAG
The DNA here is from genome assembly GCA_024586415.1 of Phrixothrix hirtus. Classification (NCBI taxonomy): domain Eukaryota; kingdom Metazoa; phylum Arthropoda; class Insecta; order Coleoptera; family Phengodidae; genus Phrixothrix; species Phrixothrix hirtus. The sequence goes on along the minus strand of JAHWXV010254801.1, from coordinate 12,415 downwards.
AAGAAAAATCGTATTAATTGTAAAATTTGTTTCATGGGTACAGGAGACCTTTTATTAATAATAGCGTCATTGTAGCTTACAAGTTTTATTGTTTATATTTAGGTTAATGTATATAAATTTTGTAATGGTTCCACTCTAAGTAACTCAATAACATAAGCTTCAAGAAAAAACACATAAAGGCATGCCTGATCTTTAAATTCTGCGAGAGTGACTTTAGTTTCCCTTTGCTATAGGATCACGTTTCATATTACATTATGTGTATGTCATGATCTTCGTAAAGTTAAACTTTAAAGTCATATCATATAACGTTACCATAAGACAAAGAATTCCAACTTTGATACACTAAGAGAATCTTCTCACATTTTCTTGTATTCAGATAACGGAACTGTTACTTATAAAGAATGATACTACTGAAAATCCATAGCAATAACTTTAATTTTACTAACTTTGGAGGATTAGGTAATGATACAATATTCTTGGCTACTAATTATACATTATAAGCAGTTAGACGAGATATTTCAGTTAAAGGACTGTAGGGATTACTCTTGCAATTAGTCGAGTTCATGTTTCACGGCAAATTTCGTATTTCAGCCAACTTTACATCTTCTATTGTTCGTTAGAGTATATTGTGTTAGTTGATTATTCTGAAAGTAACTAAATCCTTTAAGAGATTTAACATTTTTTTGTTGAAATAAATAGGCAATAGAGCACCTTCTTTGTTAAAACGTTAGCAACGTTATGTACTTTATGCGTTTACCTTATCTTTATGTTTTTAAGTCTTTACAATGTTAAAATTATAAAAGATATTTCCAGTTTGTGATGCACCTAGCTAGTTAAACATTTCTAAATTAGTTAAACACGGATCCTTATACCAATATAGCATTCAGATTATTATATAACATGTGATCATTTAAATTTCGGTTCCCAGCGGGCCACAAAATTTTTTCGTAGAGTATAACTTCTACACAAATTCGGCGGGAAGAACTTTATTATTAAATTAAAATAGGAAATTTATTTACAATATTTATAATAAATGCATGAAAACGTTCTGTAAAATAAGACAAATTAAAACTGTCAATTTGAGATATAATTATTAATGAGAATGGATTAAGCTAAAATGTGGGTTTTATCATAGCCCAATAGGAACTGAAATTTAAATCATTGCATGGTGCAACGTATTAAAAAAGAGTTCCAAATTTCAAAAGTCTGTAGTATTCTATAAAATAACAAAGTAAGTCTCAATGAATTTGTTTTCAAAAACTGACTGCTTCAGATGTACAAACTTGTATAGGATGTAGCTAAAAATCGTATTTCAATTTATATTTCCTATCAATGGAAACATATAAACAGCTTTAAGTGTGTCCTCATGAATGGTATTTATTTTTTTATACATTTATTTAGTATTCTATTGACAATTGCTGTGAGAAATGTAGATGAGGGTTAAATTTTTTAGGTATGTGTGACTTTAGTATATTTTAACAATCCAAACAACGGCAGATTCAGTTTAAAATATAGAAAAATGATTTTGAAGAGAAACAGTAGAACAAAAGTTTTAAAAAGGCTATAAAATGAGGTTACAAACTTTATGGGATTATAATGACTATCTAGTTATAGGATACCTATAAACAAGATCTCAAATTCGAATAGTATTAGGGGAGTTATAATTACCTGTATGGAAGTTATAAGTTCATAAGTCCCGCTAATAATTCCATGGCTGTTATAATTATAAGTAGATAATAACGGAGTGAAAAACAAAATCTTATTTATTGAAAGTGCAAATATAATGTATATATTTCATCACTAAGCTGCTCATTAATTCCACGAGAAATTATTTCTCCCTTGGGATTGAAAGAAACACTTTAGTCCCTATATAATTGCAAATAGTTCTGACAATTCTCTTTATTATTTATTATGCAAGATAACTATTGTATTATAATCATAAATTATTATCTTGCAAATAATAGGGAATAAACTAAATAAATAATGAGACTATGGGTTGTTGTAATTTTTATTATTGTATTCAAATACTATAACAATTTTAAGTAAATTAGTTACTTCCTCTTGAGTAAAATTAGTTGTAACATATTTGGTTTTTCATCCATTTTTTACTACTGTGCAAAGTTGTAATATAAAATAACAGCTAGTATCTTTGCTGAAGTAATCAGCGCATATACACCTCTGTTTAAAGGATCTGGGTTTTAAATTTACCTAAAGCCTGTCAATAAGATGTTTTCCATGTTAGATATCCCTACAAAAGGTAAGAACATGGTCGGGTTCGGTGAAATTTTAATAGGAAGCCTAAATATCTCGAAAGTGAAAGAAATTTCTTCATCTCAAAGCCTCAGCCATTAATACAAATACAAACAGAAACTGGGTAATTTTAAGGCCCAACTACAATAAAATAAGTAGTTTATTTCTACTTTAGACTTAAATAAAGCATGTAAAATGATAAATAACTGAATATGAACGCCTACCATATACCCATTCTACCAATCTATAGTATTATGGTACTAAATCTATTAATGTAAACTATGTTTACAGTAAGAAAATTACAAAATGACTATCTGCTATGGGGCAGTTTACATAAAGTGATTTCAAATTAATCATGTTCTTATTCTCTTGACTACTGACAATAAATTTCTATCTTATGCTACAATACATTGTCATTTTAATATACTTGCATTAAAAATCATAAAATAGTTCTTACGGTTGTTTCTAACATCCATCGTGTATTTGTATATAATGCATATTCTCTTAGTTATCTTTAATTAAATAATTATGTAAGATAATACACCAATATACATTTTTTGCTGCCTGTATTGGATTATAATGCAAACGGCGATGTTTAAGTAAACAACGAAACAAACCTTTTAAAACTGTTGAGCAATATCTTTGCTTTGTTGTATCTTCCTGCACACCCCGAATCGGTGTTAACAACCGTGGCTGAAATACATATTGTAAGCTCATCCAAACGATTTAAAAAATTAGTTATACGATAATTATTCAGTAGCACCCTGTATATAGATTTTAGGCATCCTTTTAATGGCATACTTAAGAATGTATAGATAATAATTTATTACAGAAACAATAATACCAAACATTTTGAATACTAATTAATTCTTTAAGTTCGTTTTAAAAATAATGTTAAAGCTAAATAGTATTACTATGTAACAAAATGTAAAAAAAATTGCCAACAATGTGTAAAAATGTGAAAATAATCGCGTGAACTTAATTTATCCATCCGGTTACCGTCGATCCAGATTTTACCAGCAACTTGCTTGGATACATATTAAAATCTGCTTCCCTTTGTATAGTCTTCCATAGCTGGTTAAGTCTTGACGCTACTACAAATAACAGCTGATTTGTTCGTGCATCTAGTTAAGTGTACGTGAATTCAGTGCCGTACCACAGATTTTGTGTATTCTAATGTGTGGTAAGATTACTCATTATTGTGTTTCGCTAAGTGTTCGAATTGTTGGAAATCTGACGCTAATCTGCTAATGAAAAATCGGAATTGGGTCAATCAGCATTTCACGGCGAGTTCCTACAGAACGCAGGGACGTTTCATATAGTAAAAGTTCTTGAGAAAGGTTTTCTAAAATCTGAACCGTCGATCGAATCAATTCTCTTCCGCATATAGCTGTTGTCATGACAAAGTAAGTCACTCTTCCGAAATTACTACTTGCCTGCTTTTCCGCTGTAACCATTTTTCTTAATGAAAACCTCTATCAACCCAAGTATATCGATCGTCAACTTAAACAGAAATTTTTGGCTCATTTTTTTAAACATTAATAAGTATAATTGAAAGCTGATTTATGTCTAAATTTGTTAGAAAATATACAAGAAATTGTCTGTTAATATATAAGCATGACCTTTGAAAACGAGAAATCATGATTTAAGCTATTTTTAAGACCAGTTCTATTAAACTGCTGCCAAACCTATTTGAATAGTCAAACTTTTAATATCGGGACTAAAGTAAAAATTTAATCTCTTGAGATTAAAGTTGTTGCTTTAGTCATGGAAACAGGTGAATAAAAGCAGTTTTCGTCCCCGAAATATAAAATAGCTAATTATGCATTTACTTACATGTTGCATACATTTCTTTTTCTACGGTTGCACTCATAAAATGAAGAATTAAGATTGTGAAATTTATTAATTTGACACAGCCTGTAACACTTTCTTCGTTACATTTAATTTACTCTTTTTTTAAATTTACAATTTAGGAAATTTTTCTAAATTACAAGTATGTTTAGTTTTGGAAATAAATTAAACGTAACAACATTGCTTTATTCATATTAGAAATTCGATTATGGTTTTAAAATTGTAAATTATTTTCCATTATATATTTTTCTCAGTTATAGTTAGTCTATTAGGAATTTTAATTCCAATAATAAAATGGATTAAACTAAATTTAGTATTCCTTAAGTATTAACAAGAATGTGTTGTATTCAGAAACCTTGAATTGTTACCGATATGTTTCCACGCGGGGCAAAGGGAAGATATAGGACTACAGCAAACAGTCTACGTTTGGGCTCCGTCGTGAAAACAAGCACAATTAGTTTTCTAAATTTTGCCTTTGTTTTCTTATTTACCGTTATATCTTGAAATTAGTAAGATGCACATTCATTAAAGTTTATTTGTGGCTGTTTTCACGCACTGACCTGGGCTGGCATTTAGCTTTTCAAAATGTAGCTTATCCTGGGATTTTCTTTTTTTTATTAAATACCAGTCGAATGGTTACTCGCGGAGAGGGTGTGTTGTGTTCAGGTTTCATTGGAGTTGTTGAGAAGAGTGGTAGCATAACATTGTATTAATTTATAATTCATTAACTTAATATTTTAATCTCTGATTTATTCAATTATTATTTGATGCTTGTGGTATTTATTACACCATTTTCCGCATGATATATTCTAAATTTCTCTATTACCTATTGTAACAACGAAATTACTGTGCTTTTGCTCGTACCATATCTATAGTTTTTTTTTCTGTGCTATTAAAAGCTGAATAGCTTTGAGTACTAGTGTTTCAACGATCGCCTAAATGGCATTACAATAATAAATCTTTTAGCACATAATGAAATTTCATGTTGTTCTACGATGAAATAAATACGTACTTTAACGAATTAATTTAGGAAGCAATTAACTTTCATTATTAATACCGTCAATTGTATTATTTGATTTGAGCGTGCAATGTTGCGTGCTGTGTTGTTACCGTTCTTATCAAGCTTCCATGTAACTTCCAACAGTAACTTATAACCATTCATGTTTTGGCAATCAAATTGGGTTTTGTTTTGTGGCTTAAATTAACTTTGGCTTAGAATTAGCTTATAATCAAAATTTATTGTACCGTATTTTCTACTAATGCGCATCATTTAGTGTAAAACTATCATATTAGCTATGTACCTTTAAATTTGCATAGTCGAAAGGATATTTTACCGGTTGGAATTAGCATCACTAGCTCCAGTCGTTTAATTAGAGTCAAGGATATTAACTCCTGCAGAATAAGCTTCCAATTTTCCGTTGGAATCTTAAGAATAAATTTACGTTTTACTTATTTTTATGAATTTTCAGTAATTGTGGCATTGGAATGTAAACAATTGCTGCCTACCGTTGATTATCTACATCATATCTCAGAAAGAAGACTGCAAGCAGTTTGGTTTGTTTGACTAACTACCGGAGAACTTCCGATTACTGTTTTTGTATTGGTAACAAATTTAAAATATTTAAATAAATTTATCACATAACTTGTTACAGCCAAAATTAAAATCTGTGATTTAATTGTTATTTTATTTAAATTCATGGTCAATAATTAAACTTGTTATTATTTAACTATATTTTATTTATTTAAGTAACATAACATGGCTTTGAGCATTTCCTACTTTTAAGATAATTGCTTTGCCAGTTTACGAACTTATTTCTGTGTAACTACTTTAAAATTTTTATTACAACTTCAAGAGCGCCTGGAAGAAATAAAATAATAACTATTATCTTAGAATCTATGACCAAGTGTCTCATCAATTAACCGGCATAATTTTCCACCAAGAAAAACGCTTAAATTTCAGGTCACTACATCGTGTGATTACATTTTACTCTACCTTAACTTTCAATATTAGGACATACCGCATTTTTTTTAGAACGTTAATTTTTTTTAAGAACGTTACTTCTTTTTTAAAGAAGTTACAAGCCATAACATATACACAACTATGCAAAAAAAACAAAAAACATGCAGTTATTAATTATTTCCATTAATAGTTAAATTGATTGTAAAGTTTGAGCAATTCCGTATATTTATTCCTGCAGATTCAAGAGAAGACAAAGTATTTGCACTTAGAAAAATTTCACTACTACTGTTTGTTGTATTATCTACATTTAACGTGTTCATATCATTAGTATTTGTAGTTGGTTTTACTCCCAAAATATTGGACGTTGCTAGTATTTGATTCAATAAAACATTATCGATGTGGCTTTCAAACACATTAGATTAGCGCCATCCTCCACGGTTTTTGATTCTTATTAAATCGAATCCCGAATTAGCTAGAAGCGTCGCTAAAACAGTGCCCTGTATAAGGTTTGGTGTTTTCTAAATTTAAAAACTGAACAATTATTGATGGTAAACATCTAAAAGTGTTAATTCCTACAACTTGTATATTTTAAAAAGAACTTCTTTTCTGCAGCATCTTTAGAGATCTCAAAACCGAATATTGTCTATAAAGGATAATGTAATGTTTACCAAGTGCTGCATCATTCAATACGGTAAATATCCTTGGTTGGTTAGTTTTGGTATCTGGAAATGTAATGACCAAAATTTTGACATTTTCAGCAGTTAGCTCGTACAATTCACGACGGTGACAAGCGCTACATATTACGAATATCACTGCAACCTAAAATAATCATTTTAAACATGCTAGAAGAAGTACTTAAGCAAAAATTTACCTTAATCATTAGGAACTTCTCATTTAGAGCCTTTTTTCATAAATTGTTCTATCTCAGTTCTGCTTAATGTTTTCGATTTCTTTCGGTTATAAGCTACTGTTTCTTGCTCCAAAACAGCGATTAATTTATTGTAACTACCAACACTAATGTTATTTTCGGTTGCAATTGTAGATTTGTAAATTAACCATAATGAAGACGGTTTGAAATGTTTATTTTGTTTGGCAACATATGCGAGTAATAGATTTTCCGTAAACTTCATTACTTTATTTTTATCGTAGCATTTAGTAAAATTATTCTATAGTTTTTCATACATTGCCTTGAATTTAAGAGATAGTAAATTCAGAACTACGTTCGTTGCAGTAGCTGCAATTTCTGACGGGCGGCGTACAATTTTCTTGTTCAGAATCAATGTATTCCATTTTACAAATTTAAATTTTCATGAAATGTAGTAATGGTCATTCAAAGCAATTGTTTATTTACTAAGTACAAAGATGTCCATGAAGCAAGCGTGTATCATAAGATGCATTTTAATATCGATGGAGCGGTATCGATGCTATAATGGAAACAATGCGATAAACGATTGTTTTACGCATAGGCGACCATGCAACAAATGTCTACTTTTGAGCCTATTGTACTTGGGCAAGCAATTATCAAAAATTGTAGCTTCACATGTACAATCTATCCATCTAACTTGCTTGCTGTATGCCTTTTAAAAACAAAAACGCAGAAAGAGTCGCTAGTTATTCAGATTTAAATAAATATCAACTCAATGTCTAATAGGATAAATGGGATTCATCCAATATATTTCTTTCTCGTTATCAAATAAATCCATATTACTACAAAATATATTTTTGCGCTATCAGAATTAAAATGCCACATTTAGTCATTTCTTTCTAATACTAAAGAGACACTTTTAATATCAAGTGAATTATTTTTTACTGTACTCCCAAGTGAGTACTTTGAAAGCTGCATAAACAAAGTAAATCCATGGCAAATTGTAATGAGTTGTTTTTGTTGTACGTTCTTATTTTACATAACGTAAATACTACTTTTTTTATATTAATAAAGTTTTAGTTTTCACTTTTAAATAGCATTGAAATAATTAAAATTGATGCATGTAAATTTAATAAAGATATTCAATTTGGATAGAATTTTTGATCTTATGATTTACTATAATATTGGAACAGACGTGAAAGTACGAAATGGAAGTCAAAAAATTCACCGAAAGCCAAGGAAATACGAAAGGTCCCTTCAAAAATCAAGGCAATACTCAGCACGTCCTTTGAAAGTAAAGAAATTATCCACAAAGAATTCCGCCTGGTCAAACAATTACTGGCAATAGCTATCTTGCAGTTTTGGAGTGTTTGATGGCCAGAATTTGTCGAATCCGTCGCGATTATCAAGATCCAGACAGTTTTACGTTGTTGTACGGTAACGCGCCATCGTAAAAGTGACTCGTTTTTCGTCAATTTTTGGCAAAAAATGAAGTCCATATATACAATAAACCTATCTAGTCACCTGATTTGGCGCCTTGCGACTTCTCGTTATTTGCAAAATTGAAATTAAAAGGATGCTATTTCGACGATATTCCGATCATCTAAACTACTTCGACACGATAACAAGAGGTAATACCACAAAATAAGCTGAATCATACATTTGAATTGCGGTAACAAGTGTATTGAAGTAAGAGAAGATTAGGTTTGAATAAAACCTAATTGAGATCTTCCGTATTTTGTTTCTATCGTTTTATTGGCCCCACTTTAGAGATTACTTGTCGCATGTGTATTATGTACAAACTTATTTTATATCTTAACTTTGCTAAATTTACAGAAAACTTATGCAGACGTTTGTTATTGTATTTCCTATGACTCCTTGAATGATACTGTTCTGCTTCTGGTCGTGATTTCTACTGCTCCTGTTTAATCATTTTGAATAACAGAATGTGTAGAAGTTCAAAAAGTTTAATTACGTAAAATAATTATTAAAGCGGCTTCTCTGGTGAAGATTTATTTTGTAAATTCAAATTTTGCTTAAAAAGGAAACAAAATATCTGGAGACCAGTTTTACCAAGTTACCTAGAATTATAGTCCTTCGCGTACATTCACTCAACACTATTATCTTGTCTGGAACATCTGAGCTCAAGTTAACGGATAAGAAGAACAAGTTTGTTTCTTTTTTGTCTGAGAATGCAGATATATACATGTTCTTTCTCTCGTCCTTTGCCTTATCTTAATTTTATGAGAAAATAACAGTACATATGTATTCATTACGAACATAACCGTCAGTTAGTAGTTTAGATTTGATAAATTCAGAGGCAAGAATTCGTATTCTACAGTATTCCACTGAAAATTAATACGAATTTTAAGAGAATAACTGATAGAAATGCTTACTAGTTATTTAACACGAATTATTAAAAAGAAGCAACATCGACAAACGAAAACGCTTGTGATGGTTCCCTATTTGCAAACTTTAATGCAAATAAAATAGATGGAAGGAATAATATGGGAAGTACATCTAATACCGACTACTACTGATAATACGAAGAAGTGAATAGTCAGCGTGCTTAACAGTGATAATTACTATAATTCCCATTACCAAAGATAAACATTTATTATATCCCCAAGAATGTGCAAGGATTAAAGAACTGTTAATTCGTACTAGACATCGATTTTATGATTCTGAATGTAATGATATTTAACGTAAATATGTGGAAATAGGACTGTGCGTTGGTTAAGATTTAAATTCTATAATTCGATTGGGTTATGTAAATTACAATGCTAAATATCAACAACAAAGAGTCATTGTACTCACCAAGTAAATGGCATTCCATGATAGCACTGAAAAAATTAATTAAAGCTAAAATAAATGAAACCGAAATACGCGTAAGAGAAAGTGCTCCAGGTTACATGTTTTCTATGACTAAATCGAAATCGATGTGGGTTTTAAGTGCTGCAACTATTGTAATAGAAGAAAAGTTTGAAAATGTAGTGTAATTGCGTTCAAGTTTACTAAAAGTGAAATTAATAAGTTATTTTCTCTAAACGACGTAATCATTTACAAACTTGAAATAATAAAGTAAATTGGAAATGCTATGTTATATAAGAACTTGCATTATAAGGTCATTTGTAGCTTTAAATTGGTCCAAAGTTATGCAGACTTCTTCGTTGTTCGCGTTGCCTCCTAAATATTGTAGCGAAGTCGCTACAGTTATCAAAACTAAAACTAATGAAGGTAACGGCAACAGCAGTGAGCATATAGCTAAATGTAAACGTGCCGATTTAGACGATAAATTTGTATCATTTGTACATAATGTAATAGTTTATGTAAGAGTAAGTTAAGCAATGCGATACTTGTAAATATTTAAATTTGTATGAAAACTGTCTTATAGATTTATTGACACAACTTAAATGCAGGATATTTTTAAAAGCAAATTGCTTGTATTGTACGTGTGTAAATTTAATACTATAAGATAAAATCTCTGTTTTTTAAAAAATTTAGGTTAAAATTTATGTATGCATGTAAGCACAAAAAAATTAAAAACACTTGAAGACTTTTCAGTAGTTATTTCTGCATCTTACTTGTAAATATATAGCGATCGTGATGATAGTAAGTATAAATAGGTCCATTGCAGCAAAATAGCCGTATAATGCTTCTTCACAGCGAGAGAGAAGAAAGTACAACTGCTAGTTGTCTTAAGATCAATTCTAGAAATGGAAGTAGTGATCTTGTAAACAGTCTAATTAATAAGTTACCGATTGAACTACAGGGCATGCGTGAGAGTGAACGATGAGGTTGGTGAGAACTTTGAAATTGAGCAAGGTGTGAGAGAAGGATGTGTGATGTCTCCTTGGTTGTTTAATATATTCATGGATAAATGTGTGAGAAGTACATATGAGGACTTGAGTGGTACAGATTTTGGCAGCAAAGACGCAAAAGTGTTGATGTATGCAGACGATGCAGCACTAGTAGCTAAAAGAATGAGCCAAATGCAACGAATGTTGAATAAATTTGTAGAAGTGAGTGAAAGAATGGATCTGAAAATCAATAGTGGCGAAACAAAGATAATGGTTTTCAATAGGAACGATGAAAACGAAATATGTAGGCTGAAGTTGGGTAGCGAGATAATTGAACAAGTGGATAAGTTTGATTACCTTGGCAGAATGTCTCCAATGATGGGCGAATAGATAGTGAAATTGAAAACAGAGTGAATGCAGGGAGAAGAATAATTGGCAGCATGTGGTTAGTAACCAAGGATGAACAGTTAAGTATGGAAGAAAAGAAGGCTGTGTACAATAGTGTATTTGTATGAACTGTTTTACATGGCAGTGAGACTTGGGTATGTCAGAAGAAGCTTATGAGTAAAATAAACGCCGTAAGCATGAGGTACCTAATAGCTGCATATGGCAAAACGAGACGTGACAGAGTAAGGAATGAATGGGTGATACATGCGTGCCAGGTGAAGGAGACACTATCTGAACTGGACAAAAGAATTGCGTTAAGATGGTTTGGACAAGTGGAACAAATTAGTAATGAACGCTTAACAAAGAGAATATATGAGACAGGTTTGACTGGAAAACTAGATAGTGGCACACCGAGAAAGGGGCGGTTGAATAAAACTGAAGAAGTTGTAAAAGGAAAGAGAATAAAGAGCGCAAATAACAGGAGAGCTTTCCAAAGACGTTGTATGAATTTAATGGAAGCAAAAGAAGGATGTAAGGACAGAAATGAATGGAGAAAAGTAGAGAATGGGTGATAGTGGTGATAGTAGGATGTTTGGATGGTAGGTAATAGTGGGCTGGTGTGGATGCTGAAGAGTGCTGAGAGTTGTGGTGAAGGGCGATGATAGTGAGAGGGGTTGATGTATGGGAGCATACTGTTGTTGCGAAGGCGGAAGCTTGTTATAGGGTTTTGCCTGACGCACTAAGGGAATGGCATGATTGGTGGTAGTAGTAGTAGTAGTTGAATTACATTTAGCCGAATTTTTTTGCGGTCCGGGCACCAAATCAGAGAAACGTCTGAAACGTCAAGATAAAGTAAATTATGAGTTATATGAGGCATGTAGATTGCATGACGTGCGCGACAATTTGCCTACAACCAAACGTAGGTTCAAAGAGAATGGCATTGCTAATTTAGATCAGCGATCCGGGTGGTGCAACGTAAGAATGGAAACCTAGTATACCATTATGCCAGTTTGTAACGTTTATACAAACCAAAAAAAAAACCCGAAATGCGATCTAAAAGAATTCTTAAAAATTCTACGCATCTTCGCTACGAGGGTTGCCTTTATTTTGTTACAAATGACCACTAGATGTCGCTAGTGTAATAAGTTATTCCCATATTCGTAAAATTTGACATTTTGTATTGTAAAATCTGTGGCGGCTTGGAAACTGACAGAGTAGTTTGTTTACAGTGCGCGTTTAAAGAAAGTAATTTTGTGAAAAAATGGAAATTACTCGTGAAGGTTTTCGTTGGATGATTTTATA
>JAHWXV010254791.1:0-11159 GCA_024586415.1 Phrixothrix hirtus | reverse complement strand
AATTCTTCACGCGTAGCGGTGTTATTAAATTTAAATAATTTACAAAAGAAATTAATGATAGATAACAATTGAATTTACATAAATTAGATGATTAGACGCAGAAAAAACAGCGGGAGCTGACAGGTTTTACAGTTTTACTAACCTTTCTTACACTAAACTCTTAAAAATAATACTAAAGGCTGAAACTGAATTGATATTTAAGTTTTCTTAGACGTCCAGACATAGAAGGAAGTTATTCACTAGCTAATCAACCTGGCAAGAACGGCCATCAAAGTATATTAATTCGGAAAGATAACAAACTAAAATGAATAAACAAAATGATGTTAATTAAATCAATCTAATTTAATTACATTGAAAGGTTGAAAATTCGGCAATCTTGCCATAAAGGCGAATATTATAACGCTTATAATAATTTATTGGCGCTTTACATTGATTGTGTATTGTCAAAAAGTACGTAACCCTTTTTTGTACTGACGAGCGCTTAGCAGGGTTCAATCGTTTCCACGTTAATTTTGAAATAAGCTTAAGACAGTACATAAAAGCTACAAAAATTAATAAAAGGTATTTCTTCATTTGTGTAAATCTGGCAACGTTATTCTAACTACAAATATTTCAACAGCATAACCTTGAACGTAGCTCGGTTTTGACTGACTACAATGCACACTAAAGTCTATTTATATATCTGAAATGGTAGAATCTCCAGAGCTACATCCCTTTGGCAAAAAAGGTGTCAATGGATGGTATGTTAATAACTGGAAATATCGTTATTAGCTTATGCCTACAGAACTTGAAAATCGCTCGTAATACACCAATTTAATTGCAATGAACGAAGAAAAACACTTTTCGAAAACATCATTCTTGTTAAAAAACTACACGAGCGAGTAATCAATGAAAACGTTCAAAGTTAATTAAAGTTAGACCTGATTAGAAACCGGGACCAGAGACTCTCGAAATAATCATTCCTGAAATAAATAGAAATTAATATTTTAATGAATCTAATAAGTTATAAACATCTTTTGCATCCATATTTTTTAGTTAAATCTCTAATTTGTTTGTTCCTATACTAAAATGTAAGGTTCTTATAAGAATTTTATTTTACTTACATGCCGTGCGATCGTTTAAATTTCGAATTAACATAGGCTGTAACCTTTTCATGGGTAGTTTAAACACGGCTATATGCATACATTAATGTGGTTAACTTATAATTAAATAATGCTTGCTTTATTGTTTTGTATTAATTAGTTCAATCTGCTTCTGAGTTGACTTTGAAGTGCTTACTGCTAACCCGAAGCACGGGTTAGATTCTATGCTCCTGCTGAATGTTATGGAAGTCGGGTCAAGTCTTCTAGTTTCTCAAATTATTCCGTACTTTAAAGTGTAGGGCTTGCTTTATACAATGTTAGTACTGCCATCTGAAAATATAAGTACTGCTTATATACCGCGTGGAAAGCGGCATGTTTCGCATAGAGATGTCCACATGAACGATTGGGACAGAATGATTAGTTTCATTTATGGAAATAGGATAGGTATATGTGGAATAGCTACTTATCTGACATTATTGAAAATATGTAGCCACGTTCTCGGTTCTTATCAAGCACGTAGTATATAATGGCTTCAGGTTACATTATATTTTAGTATTTATTTGTATGCAGAATTTCTATGAGTAAAGATAGATTATTGTGCGGTAGTAGAAAAAGTACAATTAACTAAATTGGAATTGGAATTTTGCGAAATTTTATTAAATAAATGTAACGAAACCTCTAATTCATTAAACAGTATTTTATTTACAGATGAGTCCTCCTTTATCTACCTGGACATAATTGTTAACCAGGCTGTAATTAATTTATAATACAGATAGTTTTAAATTCCAGTAAATAAAAATGATCAAGACATAAACGTCAAACTAGAAACTTTGCGATAACTAGAATAAAACCAGTTGCTAACTACTGTTAGTACAGCCAATTAGTAATATATTTATTTCTATTCAGAGGTTGTTTCTCTTCATAGTGTAGAGAAATAGGAAATCGTGACTTTAAAAAGTAAGTCAGAAGGTCACTTATTATCCGTTGTCTTCTTAGAGAAGAAATATACCCTAACGTGCATGCATGTCGTGTATTTGATGTAGTTGGATGTAATATATAGGGTTGTCGAGAAATAATAAACGCATATACACATAAATTGTTTGCTAAGGTATTACGAGAAGTTCAAGTCTTCATATTGATTTCAGTACGTTTCAATGTGTGCGCCCTTCGTTCCTTAAAAGACGTTAAGACGATACTCAATCTCCTTCCATATACCGTGAAGCCTCCCTAGAGTTACAGTTTCAATTGCAGTTATGATCTGACCCCCTAGGTGGCTAATATCAGTAATTGTTTCACTGTACACACTGTTCTTAATCTATCCCCAAAACAAATCCGGAGGGGCAGAAGGCCACAAGATTGGACAATTCCTTCCAATCAAGGGATTGGGAAATTTCTTATTTAAAGCTTCATGCAGACATACAAAGGAGTGAGAAGGTGTTTCATCTACATTAAAAATATCTTATTTCCAGCTACAGCTTTAAAACTTCAAGTTGTGGTACACATAATTTTCCAGAAAATCAAGATACGTGTTTTCAGATATGGTGCTATTTGGGGGCTACGAACGTACTGGCGGGGTTTCACTGATTGCTGTGATTCCTAAATGTGGAAATTATGCCGATTGATATATCCATCCATACGAAATACAGCTTCCTGTGTGGAAGAATAAAATTTAGGAAGCTTTCACTATCACCATTTTCTCCAGCTTATAAGTTGCAAAATTAACTGGCTTAGGACTTTCCTTTCATGCCTAAACTGAATCTTATGAGCATGGATCCGTAAACTCTTATGAAGAATGATTTGAGTGGTCGCATTTGGAATACATAATGCTAAACCTCGACGAGTAATCGGATTTTTAAGACTTCCAGCACCGGACTGCCTTATGCGTTTAACATTGTCTTCTGAAATGCTTAGGGATCTTGAATATATACCTACGCTTCCGGTTTCATCTTATTGTTTCATCTATCGATTTAGAGCTGTATATTCTGAAGCCTTTTCTCCTAGATGTATCATTCGCGATTTATGTTGCACTAGTACGTTTGGTTTAAGTTCTGTATGCCACAACACAAATTCCGCTTTTTATTACACCGTCCACAACTCTCAGCGCACGAATTCAAATTGAAATACTAACTACAGTGAGAATATTACCCTGTGCTATTTGGCAAGCAAGCAAGCAAGCAACGCCATCTAGTGAGCAAAGGAAAACTTTACATTCTTTCACTACATTAAAACACAAAGATTATTTCGGTACGTTAAAGTTTTAATTATTGAATAATGTTGCACAATTTCGGAATTTTGTCGATGGCTTTGTACATATAGCGCTTACTTGATCCTTTACCTTATACATCGATGACAATGTGCTTAAATGAGTTTGTTAATTCACATCTAAAAATACAACGCCTGAAAGTGAGGGTCTTAACATTCTTCCTCTCATCCAGATTAAATATAGTTGGAAATGAAGTGTAATGCGTCACTTTAATCCAAAATACCCTCACAAAGTATTGACCAAAATTATTCAGAGCAACTGTTTTGTGGATATTTATCAGAATTTTAGTTATTATACGTGCCATTCTATTTCTGTTATATGTGATGCAAAAATTTTGCGAGGTTAGATACAACGTTTCAATATAGCATTACCAAATACAAAAATGAATTGTTGAATTTTTGTTGGATTAACTAAAGCTATGGGCGTATGCGTCAGGTCGAAGTAAAAGTCGTTATTGCGTTTTAAAGTTGAATAAGGCGGTGCTTCGAGATTAAAACAAATTATCAAGAATAACCTAAATAATTTAATAGCTAACGACACAATGTATTCTATACAGGTTTGTTTAATATAAACAATAGTAAATATTAATTGTCCTAAATAAGTATCCTGGTTTGACGGTATTCCAATTTTCACATATATCGAAGGGAATAAAGTTTTAATTACCAGTAATACGATTTCTCAACAAATTTTTCGTATCTTCGCAGTACTTTGGTCTAAATGAAACAAAAAATCTCCGTTTTAATTTAAAGATTTATCAGTAATCTTCTGATTAGGTGACAATCACATGAACTAGTGTACCTATAGTGTGTTCGTACTATTGCTAAATAATGCTAGCATGTTTATAGAAAGACATAATTTTTTCCCCCAGAAATAGTCGTAATACAAATTAACGCTGCAGTTATTTCTTTTTATGATATAAAATTACAATATGTTTGCATCAGGAACACTAAAATAAGTACTTTTACTGCTTTTGCATAATTTTCTCATTATATTGTTTAATTATGATGCTTATTTTTTTATTATGTCGCCATTCTCTTTACGAATGTTTCGAATGTTTATTAAAAGCTACGAGTTGAGTTATTCGGACGGACATTTATGTCTTCAATTACACATTCCATCGTTTATTCGGAGTGAATTTTTCTATTACAAATATGTTAGTCACGTTAGAAGCTACTTATTAGAAACTTCTGTTTTTTTGTTAATAGCTAGTAGCTTCAAACAGAAATGTTTTATCTTATAATTTTTGTAGCTAGAACAGTCATCAAATATCATTAGATATTATTTAATTTAAAAACAGTTATTTGCATTTTTCATAAAATTCGATTAGTTGTTTTTTTTCTAGACTTCTTCTACTCATTTTTCTGTGCAAATTTAATTTTAATTCATCCCTACGTTACGTTTCTTTTACCGAAACCTACGAATTATATCGTCTTCCCCGAGATTCTAGGTTACATTAAAAGGCCGACCATTAAAGAGATATCGCTGCAAGATAAACAAAATAAAGTATGTAACATTTTTACATTTCAATGATATTCGATAACAGGAAGGTTTCTGATGACGAAACATAACGTTCATTTCGCTTACACGACAATAATAATATTTAACAGCAAAATTGGACGTGTGTCTGATATTGACGTATCATTTAATAAAATACAAAAACCTTTAGGAGTTTGGATTTTACTGTCAATAGCTGCGAAGCTATCAGCTTGATAAATAAATAGTTTCGATAGTCGACAATTGCATCATTAAGTGCCATGAATTTTGTAAATTCTCTACAATTTAAAATTTGTTACCAACTCGAACTGATATTAAAAATGAGTTTTAAAAATATCTTTAACATTACATTGTAATTGCAAATGGTGTTATTTAAAATAAAATCAATTTACAAGCGATTTTGTTTCGTACATCTTTCTCAAATACTTTATTTTAACTTTATTTCTATCCTATAATCTCTTCAATAGTTTAGTTCAATGTTAACTTGCCGAGGGGTATACGTTTTTAGCACGTTCTCGAAGGTTATTTTTTATTTGAAACGGTTAAAAATTATTTTGTTTGTCTTCTCTACATATTTAAACGATTTTTAGTTACACCAAAACCGCTAGCGTTACTTTCAATCCGCTAACCTCAGACTCAAATTTATCAGACCACAGCCACAATCTTATTTGACTGATTCACTTCATCCCGTTAAGTTTAGAATCTAAAGGAAAGCTATTTTACCATATTGCCGTAATTTACGTCATGCTTTTGTATATAATCCCGCAAAAAGACGAACGATAGTTTCTGAAATGCACTTATGCTATTTTCACTTTCAATATTTGTGATTAAAATTCTACCTAAAACTGCCACAATTAGGCAATTAGTTATTTGTCAAAAATGAACTTAGGACACGCAGTACCCTAAATTAAGTAAACGAAGATCTATTGGTCAGCCAGTGAAGTCGGGCGCGGGCAACGTTGGCAGAAGCGTCCTAATACCCTTTATATAAATAACAATTAGGTAACGTTTGAACCCCGCCCATTCTCCACCACATATTGGAATAAATTATAGGACCCGTACATTTGACGCGCCCTCTATATAAAATTTTACATGAGACAGAATCGGTAGTCCTCTGGAAATAGAGATATACTCAGTGACATAGAAATTGGAACACCAAGAAGGGGTTGGAATTTTCGGATGAAATTTGCTAGTAATTTTCATCTATATTATAGTAATACTAATAAATGATGAAAACTTGGTACGAAAATCTTTATTAGTTAAACAAAATTTTATAAAAACTGTTAATAATGAGAGCGGTGGCATCTCTGATTTACAAATTCATTTACAAGCCGAGTCATTGATTCAATAAGGTCGTTTATCTCGTCTTGGGGTATTATCTCGCATGCAAGTTGCCCGTCACGTTTCAAGGCCTCCAAAGTCAAATAAGGACTGGGTATGTCCCCAAACATGTTCAAGCGAAGAAAGATCTGAAGATCTTCGGGACTAGGGCAAAAGATGAATCTGGAGCTGGCCAAAGAAGTTCAAGGAAACCATTAGCTTGCTGGAATAATGGATCATCGAGCTCTTGTAAGTATGGCAGAAGATGTGTCCCAACCACCTCCACAATATACCGTTGTGATATCATATTGCCTCGAATGAACACCAAGGGAGACCTACTGCCATAAGTAATCGCATCCCAAACGGTAGCACCCACAGTGCGATATACGTGATTCTCAACTCTAAATCGAAGATTCCATTGTTTATCCCGTACTCTTCTGACTCTCATACGACGTGTATTCCTAAACAAAATCTAGTTTCGTCACTAGAAACAACACGACGCCATCCAAGATTCCAATGATTCCAATTAGATCCTTCATTGCACCATTGTAACCGTTGCTGACAATGTTCTGCAGTCAAAGGAAGCACAAGTTGCAGATGATATTATGTTAGCCCATAGCTTCAGAATCGGCGATAAACCATTCTACGGGTTAAAAGGCGACCTCTTTCACCAAATCATTGGTCACCAACTGCCTAAGTAGAGGAAAATCGTTCTATAAATGGCAGTTGTCTTAAGCTATGATCTTGATGCTTATTCGTTCTTCTTGAAGCCCTGATTTCTCTTTTACGATGTTCCTAGCCATCTTAAAACTATGCACTATACACTCGCATTACAGTAGACCGATTTTTATTTACACGGTTAGCAACTTCCCCAAATGAAAAACCAGCTTCGCGCAAACCAATGATTCGACCTCTATCCAATTCGCTTAATTGACGGTAATATCCTCGTTGTCGTACTCTAGGCATGATAAAACAAACAAAATACGTTAACAAAAGAACAACAATCAAAATAATGTTAGTTAACAATGAAAAAGAACAAAAAATCTTACAAAAAACACAGACCAGAAAAGTTAGCAAAAAATTATAACAACTGTCAAATGTGACGTTATCACATTAGCACTTGATCTCAAAAGTTAATCAGTTATTACTTAATATCAACCCAACAGATCTACCAACTTTGATTAATAAATTCTTTCTCCTTCTTGGTTTTGCAATTTCTATGTCACCGAGTATAAACAAACCTGGGCTTATAAAAATCAGGTAGTTCAGCTTATTCCACGAGCCCTTGTAAACTTCACTGTATATATAATTAAACATTGCCGAATGAAGGATATAGTAAGTTTAATACATTGATACAAAAAATTAACTTGTATTGATAAATCGCAGATGAAGTATTTAACAGTTTAAAAATATAATTATTGATTACATACTAGTTAATATCACAAATATTATAAACAGTTCGGGCGTAATTATTACACTTGGTTTCACTGATCATTTCTTAACCTTTTGTACAGTTTATGTCTGTCAATATTATAATCGCTTTATAAGTCGACGTACAATCAGGAATTCCAAATATTTGATCACACATTATTTATAATAATCTAATAAATGCACCTTGAACTATACTTTACAATACTCCCTAAATTGATAACAAAGTATTCTATTTGAACAATTTATTAATCACTTTACTTGATAGTCATGGCCTGATCAGAACTGTAGACTTCAAAAGCCACCGACACCGTGGATCACGGATAATATAAAATTATCAGAAACACAATTACTAGCGCTATTCGTAGAAAAAATCATATTTAGGATACAGCCTTACTAATAAAGATAATAAAGAATTACGGAGAAGGTTACGAAATTTAAACGTACGTCAAGTTAGCAAATCTAATTTACCTACTAGTTTATCCGATGTTAATAATACAAACCTATTTTTTTATCAACTCAGTTCAAGATCTAGTCATAAACTCGGACCAATAGTTACTTAATTGTTACACGAATAACACTAAAGGAGGACTCATAAACTCACTTAAATTCCAACTTATTACTGATGCGGTGATTTTCAATTCTGCTGGATTATATGCTATTAATATTCAAATGCTTATATTTTGCTGCCGTTCTATATTAAAATTTATTGTTTTCATTATTAATAATGTGCCTAGAGACGTAATACTTTCCAGTCGTGTGGAAAACAGTTAAGGTCATCCAGCTGCTTAAGCTATTAAGCCCAACATATTC
Organism: Phrixothrix hirtus; assembly: GCA_024586415.1. Taxonomy (NCBI): domain Eukaryota; kingdom Metazoa; phylum Arthropoda; class Insecta; order Coleoptera; family Phengodidae; genus Phrixothrix; species Phrixothrix hirtus. The sequence goes on along the minus strand of JAHWXV010254791.1, from coordinate 2,759 downwards.
TAGTGAATTAAAACCAATTAGCATCCTATCCGTAATATTCAGGATTTGGAAAAAAATCGTATTCTTTCAGATTATCAATCTGGCTTTATACCGGGGACCAGTTTACATTTTTAGCTTTGCTGAACTTTACGAAAGCTTTAGATGCTATAAACCATGAGCTCTTATTTGCTAAATTGCATTATTTCCAATTCAGCGAATATGCAATAAAACTCTTTAAAAGCTATCTATCAGCACGACTATATTGTGTCTATTTAAATTGAGAATTATCAACACCCTTATGTATTACAAAGAGGTACTCCAAGGTTCCATTTTCGCTCCAGTCCTCTACGTATTATTCATCCGTGACTTCGGTAAATAATATCGTACTGACAATATTATTTCTACGCTGATCATTATCAGCGTAGACAAAACAACTTGCAAACGGCATGTGCATTAACTAATAAGAACCTGGAAAATATTGAACCAGTTGCACACAGTTATACCCTAGTAATAAACTCGTCTAAATTAAAAATCTGACTGTTTGGTAGGAACAATCAAAGATATGAAACAGAGTAACAGCCCGTGGTTATAATTAATGATAAGCTTATACAATTTCTGATAACTGTGGCAATTTAAGATTTACTCTTGGTTATTAGCTTCGTTTTGGAGAATTTATTAACGCAATTCTACGCAAGGCATACTCTGCATTGAGATTATTGTACCAAATAAACACCTTCTCTCCCTTAAATTAAAAATTTATCTAAGCGTGATACCGTATACGGACCCTGTATAAGTTCTATGGATAAAAGAAGAATCTAAGAATTACAGAACAGTTGCATAGCATATCGGACACATCTTACGGAATAAATTAATAATATGAAAAATATGCTTCTTTTGTACTCAACATACACATTTTGCAGCGTACTGTTATTTAGAAATCCCCCTTACACAATAAAGTTTCAATTAGAACAGAAATTCACCATATTAGCATTACATTTAAAAATATTCTCACGGCATCTATACACTATACAACATTTTATGAAGGTTCCCTTTTATACAATATTTACAAGATTTACAGCTACTCTGTACCTAACCAAATAAAAAGTGAACCTGCTGAACAGTTTAAGCATCACTTAACCGTGTCTTTATTGACATCTAAAGAGTAAAGAGGCATATATCTACACTCAACTTAGCCTTAATTGAAAGCAAACGTTAGCTCTATTGTATTGTATTATTATATTATATTGTACTGTAAAACTGTGTTAATATACTAAGTTTGGATGTGTATACTTATCTGTGTGGGTGTACGTGTGCGTGTGCGCTTTTGCGTGCGCTTTCGCATGCGCATGCGTGTGCACGTGCGCGTGCATATGCGTGTGCGTGTGCGTGTGCGTGTACGTGTACGTGTGCGTGTGCGTGTGCGTGTGCATGTCCGCGTCCACCTCCGCGTGCGTGTGGGTGTACGCGTCCGCGTCCGCCTCCGCGTGCGTGTGCGTGGGCGCGTAGCGTCCGTCTGCGCGTGAGTATGCGCGTTAGCGTCTGCGTCCGCGTCCGAGTTCGCGTGCGCGTGCGCGTACGTGTGCGCGTGTGGGTGCGTGTGCGTGGGCGTATGCGTATACGTGTGCGTGTGCGTGTTCGTGCGCGTGTGCGTGTGCGTGTGCGTGTGCGTGTGCGTGTGCGTGTGCGTGTGCGTGTGCGTGTGCGTGTGCATGTGCATGTGCGTATGCGTGTGCGTGTTCGTGTGCGTGCGCTTGTGCGGGCGCGTGTGCATGTGCATGATTGTGAGTGCGATGCGAGTGCTAGTGCGAGTACGTGTGTGTGTGAGCGTGTTTGTGTGTGTGTGTGTGTGTGTGTGTTTGTTTGTGTGTGTGTGTGTGTGTATTGGATAAATTTATTGTATCATTTGAAAATCTAATTTTCAAAAAACAATTAAGTTAGTGTAGTAAACTAATTTAATCCACTTCCTATGGTGTTTTTAAAGAAGAATTTTGTAGAATTACATTAAATAGTGCATTAACCTTATTCCTGTAGAAAGAGTAAAAATTTGGACAGAAAGGTTGTTTATGTGTAAGTTTTACGAAATCATCACTTGTTTACTTAAAGAATTCTAGCCTTGGTTAAACAGATATACGAAAGAGTCAAATGAAGGTTACGGTCCACCTTGGAAGAAACTAAAGGGAGAACTAGTGAATAATGCCACATTTAGATACTTTTTAACAAATATTTGGCTTACTATAATAGTGACTTGGTGCAATAAATAGAGGCGATCAGCAGGAAAACGGTGTCATCATTGTTGGGTTAAAACGTTGGTTTCGTGTGAAAACGCGGATGTTCATTACATATTAATTAATTAATTTAATTAACCTGTAATTAACATAAGAAAATATTTTAGTTTGTTAAATAGTACTTAAAGGCTAAATATTTTCTTAATTATTTGCATTTTAAATAAAAGCGAGTGTTAAAGTTTCCATTAGTGCATGGTGCCAGTTTGAAAGGTTATTCTGAAGAGATTCAGACAGATACAAATAAAATTTAACATCCCCAATAAATATTTGAAAATATTGCTAGAAGCCGTGGGAAGTTTAACTATTCTGTAATAGACAGAAACAGACAAACTTTTAAAGCTCTTAGACAGGATTAGTTAAAAGGACTTTACATAAATTTCGTGGTCATCAAAACCAAAAATTATAAAAGATCCTGCACCACCAGAAATCGAGGTCTTTGGGTTCCAGCTTCAATTCAAGTGTTGTAAGTCCAGTGCAAGGTAAAGAAATTGACTA
>JAHWXV010254790.1:0-11405 GCA_024586415.1 Phrixothrix hirtus | reverse complement strand
GTGTAACGTTAGAAAGTTTTTGAAAGGTTGTTTGTTAAATTCATTGTCAGCGACGATGGTATTTGGTGTAGGGTAACTAGTTAGAAAAGAGAATAGTTTGCCGGTTAAGTCGAAGAGGTTGCTGGATTTTAAGGAGTAGCTTGGGCAAATTTTGAAAAGGTGTCAATAACGATTAGGTATTTCACATTGTGAAATGTGAGTAGAAGGGGCGGTTAGATGTCGCAGTTAAATTTAAAGGTTGTTTTATGGGGTGTCTATTATATTTATTTTCCTTGCAAATTTGGCAACTATTTATATAATTTTTTATGTCGTTTGTAATTACTTTTACTGTTGTTATTTGGCGTTCTGAAAAGTATATTTCTCAAGTATTCAGGTTATCACCTAATTTAAAAACAGTCACAACCAAAGTTTTGTTATCCTAAACAAGCATGATGTAGAACAGATTAAGAATTAAGAAAATTTTGAATATCAATTAGACGTAAACATGTAAAAGTGAATGTTAAGCTATTTATAATTATATATTGTTTTTCAATCTCTCGAATTTGAATGAAGTCGTCCCATTTGTTTTTAGAATAACTGATAAAAGTTTTGAATCTATCCAAACCTTCACAGTTTACTAGTTTGAAAGTAGAGCTTAAACCGAAGGACGACTAGTGGCGGTAATTCGAAATTCAAGTATCAGAGGAATCTCAAACAGTCCTCCCGTTACGTTTATGTTTTGCAAATTAGAAAACTTTAATATTTATTTTAATTATGGCTTCTTAAATATTTAGAAGATTGAATCCAATTTTTAATAGATGTATTTAACTTGAAACTGTAGTTAGATCTAGGTTGTGATTACTGTGATTACTAAATTCATAAGTAAAATTCAGTATATCTTCAAAATTGTTTACAATTTATTAAATTTATTTTTCTGTAAGGCATTTATGTTATTATTATGAGAGGGTATTGAGTTTTTTAGGCAGTAGAACATAAAAAGTCGTTCTAAATACTAATAACTTCTATTAACTCAAAATATAAAGCAAATTCTAATGTTAAACCCACGAAAGGGGGTGTTAGTTTTAAACTTTGTTCAATCGCTTACAGATACTAGCAACTAATAAATAAATATCATGTTTACGTAATGCGAATGTAAAAACGTATTTGAGATATATGTGCTTTTCCTTTCAAACCTTGTTGAATATAGCTTAACAACTAACTTATTTACATTTTAAAAGGTTTTTTATATCTGATTCTACATTTGTCTACATTGAAGACTCATGTATGACAAGAACTACAGCAATATCGTTTTTGGCAACAATATTTAAACAGAAAAATTCTTTGAATGTCAATTATTTGTGTACTGTTTGAATTAGAAACTATTATTACAAACATTTCCGACTTTAAAATTATATGCAAGTACTTCATGTTATTTTTTAATTAGTAGTAATTACATTTCAGTTGATTACTTAATAAAATTAGATAAAATAATTAATAGTATTTCCTCAAAGTTAAATAGAAAAGATGTCAAGCTAACATCGTATAATTTTATATATGTTTGACCTTTAATTTCTTAAATAGTTTTAAAGGCAAAGCTGCAACTGAGAAGGATCTGTATTTAGGATGTCGCAAGGTAAATAGTTATATATTCTTTCTATTTCTAATAGCTTATTTTGTAGTTTCAGTCTACTGCGCGTATATTGCTGTGGCATTTTATATAGAAACAAACTAACTTATACGTAAACCCAAGATTAATGCAGTACTATAATACCAACCATAAAACGCTACAATTACGTTAACTTATTGTAAGTACGCCTTTAACTTACTGCATAAATTAATTTATTATTATGTATGTTATCAGTGTTAACATTAATTCATTAATTTCTGGTAAGTGGCAGAATCTAACTAGATTTGTTTAGTTGCTTTGTACTGCGGCTGAGGCCTAAGGATTTAAAATCCCCTTGGTCCTTTTGGCTATAACTGATGTGGATATTTCGCCATGTCTACGAGTATTTATCCAAATCCGAAGATATACTAATACCAGAAGTAGGGATTTTGACTATGTCAAACATTACATTATACATATGAATTTTATACTAAAGAAACGCGTTAAATAAAAAAATACATGTTTTTGATAGTTTTGAAGTATAGGCAAATTATAGCTATAATTAGTTACCAATGATCTTCTTTTCGTTTCATTTAATAAAACACTAATAATATAAGAGAAATATAAATTTAGCTAGGTTGAGTCGAATTACAACTTTTGAATAAAGTGTACAAGTTTCATTAAATTTAAGTTGCCTCAATATTGTAGATAATTAATTCATTCATAGTTACTCAGTCGAAATAACGTATTTTATTTAGGAAAGAATATTATAGAAACAGTTTATTTTACGTATTAGTTTGTATAAATACGTGGCGAGAGTGATGCAATTTGTTGAAAAGCTAATACATCTAAATAATACAACTACGTATACATTTTGCAACTTAAAGTATTCTAAGTACTGTAAAGAGAAAACAAAATGAATACATAGGCATGTTTATAACAAAGCAGGAATTACGAGTTTCCTCAACATTTCTAATCTTAAATCCTTTCATTTTCGCACTTGCCCGTAAATTTGTTATAGGCTTGCGCATATAAAATTTTATCATTAATACTTCGCAGTTAAATACATTTTGACAGCGATGCGATAATAAATTGTCTATGGCTATATCTAACAGTGGCCTTGGCGGTTTGATGGCAGATTGTAGTGAACCCTGCTAACGAGCGGCAAAATATAAAGAAATTATGGAAATGATAAATTCGGTTATCTGCGATTGAAAACGTACATTTCAAAAATTAATTAATGGAGTTTAATCAAAAAAATTGTATTTGAAGGAAAATTTATTTCTACGTAACCATATGGATTTTTAAGTACACGTTCATTTATTACAGTAGAATATGTACAGAAAACGTGATAGATAATCCGTATTTTCAAAAACACAAATTAAAGAATTAAATAACAAATAACCATCAATTCGGGAAAAATAACATCTATATATGTAGAAGGACCTTTATGCTATAGTATAATCAAGTTTTCCAGTTTATTCAATCAATATTGGTATTATAATGAAAAACGGGGACCGATGCGGAGCTAGTCAGCACTTATTAGTGGTACGGAGCTAATCCGCACTTTGCGTCTTATGAGGAAAATACTCGCCCTTTGAAAGGAGTGATCAGCCATAACTACTCTGTTGTCCAAAAAAAAGACTTGGATCTCCCATGGGGTGTAAATTAATCCCTCTAAACGCTTTCATGTTTTCAAGGGAATTACCAGCCTCAACCACACTAATTATAGGCTTTGTACCTTGAAAGCGGGTCGCACTGATCAACTAAAAACTCAGATTTACAACTCGTTTATTTTCTTTACATGACCTGTTTATATGACCTTTATGTGACGTTCATTTACGTAGTGGATTTAAAGTTCAAGTTTTTGCTATCTGGTTGTTTCATGACAATCCTGTATTGTCTATTACATAAATAGATATTTTCTAATATTAACTTAAATTAATTTGCTTTTAAGGACATATTACTTTAGGTATTTTTGTAACTTAATTTATAATTTTCCACCTGTGTTATTTTTATTTTATTGTCATGGTTAGTCTTAAATTTGGGTTTCTTTATTTATAATATAAGTTTATTACGTAAATGAATCACACAGAAAGTTTTCTGATAGTCTGAATTGCAATTTAATTATTTCGTTATGCTGACTTGACTTGCACAATCTATGTTCTTTAATTACCTAGATATTTGAGCTGTCATATGACCTTTCACTTATGAATTTAGTTTTGAATATTTCCCATTTTAGGGGTAACTTATATATACATATTTGAATTACATTTCTTATAAACTTATTTCTATCTTAATTCTTTGTTACGTTTAAGACTTAAAAATTATAAATTTTTATCTATTCCCCATGTAGCTCTCGCCTATGGTTTCTGTTAAGATATGAATCTTAACAGCGACCTACTACAGTTTGCTTATTTATAGATATGTTTAAAAAATTCGTAGATTTTCTATGATGGAAAACCCATTAACATACAATAAAATTAACTACTATTTACAATAGTAACTTCTAAAAGCTGTGCGAATTAAAATATTTCGTGAGAAACAATACATTACTCAGGTCAAGGCGCGATGATGACGTCAATGTGGTTGCTACAAATATATGGTAAAGCGCCTATAACTAATTTGAAGGGGCTTACGGTCGGTCTATCACATGCGGAAACTTAAATTCATTATTCGCATGGATTCATTATTAAGATTTGCCATTACATTTGATATAATTTGATCGCAAGTACTTTGCTTCAATTTGGCGTATTCATTACAGTTATAAAATTCCAAATGCAAGTCTGATATTTTAATCAAGAAGGAGCAAAATTGGACTACCATTGTTTAATTATATACCAGTTGAACAACCTTATGGATATTTTACTTGACGATAATTTTATATTGCAGGCCTAGAAAATATAGATGGCATTAGTGAATTTGGCCTAGAAACATAATTGCAGCTTAGATTTGTTGATCTCGCATCAAATAAATTGCAAATGCAGCTTTGCCAAGCGTTGCCGCTACTGAACAATAGATGCACTGCAATAAAAACAGATTTGTGAAAGTAATTGAAAGTGTACATCGGTTAGTGAAACAATGGAATATGTGCCTTAATTACAGATGTAATTATTTGCAAATATATTTGTTAATACATTTTTTATGTACCGAAGATGTGTTTCAATTGGAGAAACCTCCTAGATTAATTCTGATCTAACCCGTTTATTTTTCTCAAATCAGGCATAGTGTCTATAAATAAATTGCGTTTAAATATCGTAAAAATGTTTTATTTTATAGCGATTTGTCTTTTATATACCTCTTATTTATTATAAATAATATGTGTTCAAATAATTATTTGTCAACATTTAACGCAGTTTTTTCTCAGTGTCGGCAGTAACAATCCGTTACAAAAGAAACTTAGTCGCGATGAATATATTACTGACGCGGTTTGAAATTTGATCTTCAAATTTGTAAGCAAGGATAATTCTTATATACATATTTCTTCCTAGAATTAAACCACAACACACAATCATTCATCAAAACACAGGATGTTTAATAATTTTGCTATTTGTTAACAGAGTACAGGATTTTCTTCAAAGTACATTCACATTAATATAGTCTAGTAAAAAGGTATCGTCAAGTTTTTTTACATCGGATTTGTGCAACTTGTATATACCTAAATAATGGTTCTACTATTATTTCAATGATGACAATAATGTCATTTTAGTTAGTTAGAAATGCAATTCAACGGGAGAATTCTATGTTTGCGTTAATGTATAGAAAAGGTAAAAATTTTAGATATATGAGAGTGTTTATTTGAACGTATTTGTACGTGGAAATTGGTTGTGAGTTACAAAACACTTTTTAAAACTAATTAAAATTTAATTAGAAAGCAAAAGTAAAGCAACTAGAGCTCGCCTAATTCTCTTATAGATAAAGATTTTATTATTGTTCTGTAATAATATCCATCGCTGTTCGTAAGTGATAGTTTGTTTCACAAAATGCATCATACTTATACTTATTGAGTATATTAGAGGCTTAATCCGTACAACGTTATTTAAGAGCTACTGTTTCTGTTTTAGTTCCATTTATTCATCTTATATAATATTACACGTGATTCCGGTTTTTCTACTAAATTTATGATCCAGAAAACGATATAGTTTTGCGCTGAAAATTAGCTGGAACGCTTGTGCGACGACTTGTTCTACTGAAGGAAAACTATTCAGTTCGGTTTGGAGTCATATTCTTGTACAACTCACAACGCAAAGGAACATATATATGTAATTTTATAATTATATCCTACACTCTCCTTCGCATTTGAATTATTTGGATAATTGAATAATAGTAAGGCGATCTAATTTAAACACAAATCCAATGATTATTTCAATCATTGTACTTCTACCTAATCATATATAATTATTTGGGATACTCAATCAATCGCGTATGTTATTTGTCGGCGAAGACTACCGACTCCAATGAGTTTCTCGCTAGTATTAATCACAAGGGAAGGATAAGGGCCCTTGCTTTAAATTCACAGTTTTCTCCGGCGGAAGCATGTAATCAAATTGAATATGATATTTATCAAAACTCCCGAGGCCAAATTAATCTTTCTTGTCAAGAAGGCCCTGCTACTTATGCTCAGAGTCTAACCACCACAGAACAGTGCGTATGATCATGAAGCTTTATTGTATGTTAGTAGGCTCAGGAGTACCACTCGGTTCAAAATATTCCAGCCGATTACTCACCTTCGTCAGAAGAAACGCTAAATTTGTCTGAGGGTCCGTTTGCTTCCCTCACGCGTTGGGGCAAGGGAAAATTCACAGAACGCATCGTGGCCGAAGGTGGCAAGTTTGAAGGTCTCTTTATTTCTACCTAAGATGTAGAAGCTGTCGAAGATGAAACAGGAATGGAGACCTCTATCTTGAAATGGGAAACGATGGTAAGAGTCTTGATAGGACTTCCTTTGTGGCCAATGTTGTAACGGTTATGTTTTTGCATTTTGAGAGATCACCTACAATAAATCTAATCTTTCTGAATTCGAATTGTGAATTGTTTCCCGAATATTAATTATCAGGAATTGGCGTTTGCCGTTCGTCGAGAGTTACCAATAAAAAAATTGAGCATATTTTATACTATCTCTTACGTCGCAACAAAATAGTTCAAATTTGCCAAATCCAAAATGACCACTAATCGAAAATCGTAGGTAACCTGAACTATAAATTATTTTAGTGTGACTCACTCCAAATTATTCCTTTTAAAGGCGTTTTCTATAAATCAATTTACAATCGCAATTGGTAGGAAACTCAATAATTAACACTAGTAGATTCTAGGTGGTTCAAAATGGAATGCTTGAACTTCGGCCCCTTTCCACCCAATTGGGTTTCCTGAAATATCCATAAAATTAATAGAAATTCAAATTAGCTTTACAATAACATGCATCTGAAACTAATTAATAAAAATTCTCGATTTAATGCAAATCAAGCACATACGTAAATTTTTGATGAGTTTAAACTAAAATTAATGAAATAGGCGTAACTTATCAGAATTTTAAACATGCATTTTATTGTAAAACTTGATTAAGGAGGATGAAATCAAATATTATTACTCATAAGTTCTAAAAGCAGACTTCGGTTTTTCCGAAACTATACAAATTCAAACTTCGGAATACGAATTCCATCGAATTTATCAATCAATATGAAACTAAATATGAATGATAAGTATTTAAATAAGGATTATTAACTAACTAAAATGTTCTGCTGAATTTAAAATAGCGATGAATGAAATATTAAACTATGTTCCAATAACCTTGAGTAAAAATTTTAATGCACAACGCCTACCTTACATACCCTCAGAGTATTAACTTAAAAGAGTGATCAAAATGTGAGCGTTATATTGAAATGCATAAATCTTTACTGAAATAATTAAATATGAATGGTTTGCTTTAAATTTATATAGCTTGTAGTACAAAACGCAATGAAAGCTTTATAATAACTAGTGATCTGTGGAATTTTATTTTTAACCAAATGTTGAATAAAACGACTCAGTTCAGTGTACTAATTTTTGTTATCAATCGCATATGTTATTTGGTTTTCGTATGTCCAGAATATTCGAGGATCCCTTGTATTGAAGTAAATTTGCGATTGAGTAATTCATTTCCTGCAGTTCGTTTAAATGGAAATGTAGAATAAAATACTTTCGCTTGTGAAAAAACACCTTTAACTCCTTTGAGAGACAATGGGCATGCTTACCTTTTTTATAAACATCATTTCTATAATACGTTCAATAAGCACTACAGAGGAAAAGTATTAGGATACCCTGAATGAAGCTGATTGGTTGGATTAAATTTACGTGGGTAGCTAAAAGCATTTTATTGATAGCTTTTTAAAGTAAACAAAATAAAATCGTACCAATTCGAATACTTATTGTTGTTTTGATTATAGCGCTTATAAAATTAAATGGGAGTTAAGCCTTGAAATGAAAACAATGTACAATATGTGTTAAGTGCGGCAGTTAAAGAGCTTTTGCAACACTTCCTTTTATGTATCTTTTAAATAAAACTTGCAGTTGTTCTGTACAGAAATTTGAATTTATGTAATGTTTGTGATTTATCTCTGAAGATATCCTGAAGGAGGGTCGATTTATTGCTGTTCCACATAAAGTTAAATTGTACGTTGCTTTTACTGTTGTACCTTGCGATCTATTTCACTGTTACCTGTTTAACAACAAAAGTCGTTGCAACGCACTGCTTGTTTTTGTTATGTTAAATAGGCTAATTTCTTCTAAGACACCTTAAAGTTTGTTGTGTCTGTATTAATTTAATTGCCTTGAAAATGAAATGATTTCCGATTTGTTACATTTTTAATTTACGAGTAGTTTCAGTTAGCTGACATTTTATAATCTATTATAACAGTTAGATTTAGATAAATTATCGGTACGATACTATGAGGAATATATGAGGAATTTTAACAATCTTGGGTTAGAGAAATTTGTATATAAGTACGTATGTAGCTGTGTTTGAATAAAATACATTTTGAAAGTGTTGCTCGAAGGAAGGCCTTGTCATTCTTTTTTGTGTCGAAGTTCATAATCTAGGGTGGCTAAAAAGGACTTTATGATATAAACCCTTTAGCAGCCTACTTGTATTAAATAATTACTCGCAACTAATCTGCGCAACGTTGGTTATTTCGTTAAAGTTACGAAATATTAATGCCCGACACATGGAATTTTTCTTATTATAACCGATTAGCATCTAAGTGTGGTATAAGCTGTCTATCTTGCAATTACTCACTTGCTTTGGAATTAGAAGACAACTTTCTGCCATTTTCCATAATTCTCAAAACCTTCGCCCAGTGAATAACATCTGCTTATCAGTCAAATCACGTATATTTCGTCTTCTAAATTTAATTACAGGAAAACCTCTATTGTACATAAATATCATCCTTGGCTGTTTATATATTCCTCGGTGATTATCATAGGAGTTGTAAAATTTCTACAATTTCTCTCATATGCCATTGAAATATGTATTTATACCCCTGAAATTAACTTGGAAAAGGGAATAACTTTAGAAAAAAACGACATTCTTTGTAAACCACCTGTTAAGAAATTTCTTACTTACATCTAATTTATTAGAAATTTAGAATAGTAATGTATACAATGCAATTGTAATTTCCATATTAGTGCTAGGGGGAAATGAAAAGCAACTATGCCGATCTGTCTTCTTTTAGGCATATAAGTACATATTACGAGAGAATGCGAAAGGTAAGGTAAAGGTGTAACATAATATAAGTTATTATTAGTTTGTTTGTGTGTGTGCGTGCGCGCGTGTATATGTGTATGTATGTGTGAATGCGTGCGTGTGCGCGATCAAGTGTGCGCGCATGCGTTCGTGCGTGCGCGCGTACGCGTGTGTATGTTGAGTATGTGTGTGGCTCTGAACATTATATCTCGGAAATGAAGAGTCGCAGATAAGCAAAATTTTATATTGATCACGCGACCTCAACAATTCTACTAAAATCGGATAACCGAAAGTGCTGCTACACGCCTGCAATTTTTTGGTCGTTTAATATTGTCCCGAAATCAGCTTTAACGGTTTTTTTAATTTTACATTTCATACAAATTTATTTCTCTTTTATGTAAGTTAGGTGGTTTTTTAGAAAATTTTCATTATATCGAGTAACCGGAAGTAGCTTTACCATTAACTTTGAATAAAATAACTATGGACTTAAAAATCCTAGCTAAATAAAAATTTATATCTGACGTCACAATCACAAGTACCACTTTAGTTCTATCATTTTTAGATATTTTCCAAATTTTAATTTCTCGCGATCTTCTGGAAATCGGCTGTATCAATTTTTTTAAAATTTAGTACATGTCTTAAATATGTAATATCCCTTGATATAATTTGGGCAGTTTCTCGGTAGCCGGAAGTACTTTTGTCATTAACTCTGAATAAAGTAACTACGGAACTAAAATCCCTAGCTAAATGAAACTTTACATTGAGGTCATAACCACGTGTATGTGAAAAGCCAAGAATGTGGTTAAAATATAAAAACAAGGACTAATTTATTTCAACAATTTATAGATATTTTCCGAATTTTTGGTTTTTTTTGCGATTTTCCTCAAATCGGCTATAACGTTTTATATTAAGAACGTAGTTTCTGTAATATAGTTTTAAAAACCCAGTAATGGAAAATAATTAAAGTATTAGTTGTGAACAAAATATTTCAAACGCTAAACATCGCATAAAAATGAAAAGTTATATTCAAGTTTACTATCTTCCGCACATGAAACGGCAAGAACTTAGAGCTGAATGGCCGAAAGCGCCACTTTATTTTTGGGATTTTTAAGTTTTTTGCGATTTTTAAGTTTTTTGCGATTTTCCAGAAAGCGGCTATGATAATTACTTTACAAATTGCTACGATTCTTATGCCTTTGTGCTTTCACGTGAACTGAGCAGTTTTTCGAAAAACATACGTTGAAATAAGTTATCAGAGAAGATATGTGAAGTTAAGCAGCATTTTGGGTGTCCAGTAACTTAAAAGGGAGACACTTCCAGTTATCGCTCCCAAAGTACGCGTCAATAATACGCATATTTATATACGTAAGGGAAAGTCTCTCTTGTTTCACATCAGATTTTCATCTTTAAGAAAACATACGTGTAAGTCATCCCTAAATAGTTTAATAGGATACTTTTCATGCAAATATACCATTTAAAAGTATTGCTTTATTATAACTTAGGCCGAGTTTTTTAACAAATGAACTTGTAGCTTTAAGTTAACATAAGGATAACATTAAATTTACCTCTTTCAATTGTTGGTAAAAAATTAAACTGTTGGTTAAACAATGTCAACTTTTACTAGCATAAATTCTGCCAGTATCTTCTAGTTTAAAGTTAAATGAGAAAAATAACCTCTAAAAATACGAACCATTTAATTTCTACATTATCCGCTTTGCTTAACACATTTCTATTTATACACATATGTACAGAGCGTTCCATTTTCAATGTAATGGTAAGGTACCTTATAAATGAGAAGAGATAGAGAAAAGATGCTACTTCTTCGAACAAACGTCATTGGTATAAAACATTTTTTAATATCTTGATTGAGACGGAAGACCGAGCGCAATTTATAAAATTTGTCAATTTGTATTGTGCAAAAGGGCTCGGCTATTTTAAAATATATTGATATTGGATAAAATTATTACACATGGGAAATTTTTCGTAGAATTCAGTGGCGTAGATCAATTTGTTGGATTTAGATATATAACATAACCTTTTATTTTTAAATGGAATTCGCTTTATATATATATATATATATATATATATATATATATATATTTT
>JAHWXV010254788.1:0-11496 GCA_024586415.1 Phrixothrix hirtus | reverse complement strand
ATAAATAAACGTTTACAAAATATTCATTTATTTAAATTGATATATACATAATGGTGGTGATTAATAACATTGGTATAAATGAAATCGATTATTCTCTATGACATCCTATCTGTGATAAGAATTCCACCAACGTACGTGTCGGTCTACCAGTCATTCCAGGACGTAAGTATTTAAACATCGTCCCATCCGTCCATTTAACTCCAGCAATATCTAAATGCAGCCAATCGCCGCAAGGAACAAACTCGTGAAGGAATGCTGCAGCTTTAGCAGCACCCCTGCTAGAAATTTTACCTTTACCTTTGGTATACAAATCACTCAGTGGAATTCTAAAGAGAGGATCTTTATAACATTCCCACAAGGGGAACCTCCAAACCCGATCACCTGTATGCATAGCCGCTGTCAACATATACTCCCATAAAATTTCAGAATTACTAAATACTCCACTTGCTCCGCCCCCTAAACTGTATTCCATTTCGGGAGTCATAGAACCAATATCTACAATAAATCTTGGCCAAAAATTTTGCGCATATGACAGCGCATCAGCTAAAACCAATTGTCCAGCATTTTCAGAGCTTTGAATATGAATATTTTTACCGTTTAATGCTCTGACGACGTCTCCTGGTCGCATTGCCGCACATCCTGTCATATTTTCACAAAGAGGAATTAAAGCAAGAATATTAATTGGCAAATGTAATCCAGCAACTGCTCTGCAAGCTCCAACAATACATGCTGCGCCAGCTAGCTCGCCGCGTGCATTTTTTTGTCCTTCGTAGTCTTTTAAGCATAATCCACCGCTATTATACGTTATCCCTTTGCCCACAAGTACAACAGGTCGTTCATCTCTGGAAGCTCCATAGTAACTTAGTTCTAAAAGTATTGGAGGTTCGCAAGAACCTTGTGAAGCTGCAATAATAGCTTTCATATTGTTCATTTCCAGCCATCCTTTAACTCTAACTTTAACATTAATATTATACCTACAAAGAACTTCAACTGCATTTTGAGAAAAAGTCGATGGAGTCAATAAATTAGCAGGCATATCCATAAGTTCTCTGGCAAGATTTTGAGCATCGGCCTTTTGTAAACCAATTCGCCAACCAGTAAAATCCTTATCATCATGTAAAAAAAGACGAGGTATAGTAAGTCGTTGTGAATTAGATTTATGTCCTTGATATGACCATATCCCTAACGCCGCGCCTTCAGCGGCAGATTCAGCATGGCCAAAACTTTCAACAAAAACTGTTGTGAAATTTAACTGTTGTAAAGCCTGACATCCTGCAGCTGCCGCTATTCTAATAGCTTCCTTCCCTTCATCAATTTGTTCGAAAATATCATATCCTTGACATTCTCTTCCAAGTCCAACTAACGCAACTGAAGCAAAGTTATCTTCTAAATTATAAAGTAGTCGTACTTCGCCCCTTTTGGGAATGGGTCTTGTATATTTCAACAGCTCAACTAACTTTGAGTTCACTAATTTATTATACCTTTCGGCTGCAGGTGTCAATTTTCCTTTGTCCTCATTATCACTGTCTAGATAAATTCCTAAAACTAGTCCTTGCCGAAATGATGGATCAATACAAGGATCATTAACTTTGGATGCTGTACCAACAAAGCGCTTTAATATGCAAAATCCAAACTTTATCAAATTTTTTCTTAAGGTAAACGACATTTTGTGATTTTTACATATAATTTAAATCATATTATAAAGAAATGATAAACTTATGTCATAATATAACAAAAAATGTTATTTACGCCAACTATTTTCTAGGATATAAACATTGCTTGTGTACAGGGGCAGTAATAATGATTTACGCTAGCAAAATGCGCTGCATGTAATCGTTGTTTGTTCCTGGACGACTTTACAATTGTTTTTGCAAATGTCAAACTGGCTAGTAGTGTCATATTTAAATAATTAAAAAGTCAAAATCTAAATACTGAAGTGATTTTTTGAGGAAGATTTATCTATGGCTGAATAGGTCTTTTAATATTCATGAAGAACTTATATCCTATACATAAGTATTAGTTAATTTTGTAATAGATATCTAAATAACTTAAGACTGAGGGTTATTGACAGTTCATTTATTGGACTTGAGTATGTCCATACATTAGAAATCGCTGTTCAATCACAGGGAATTTTATTAGTTTCTTTTGATTTTACTCAATTTATACTATTGTATTTAGATATAGTGTATTAATAATTTCTTCTTTAAAATAGTTACAACATTGCGTTTCTTGTAATTTTTTTCATATTACTTGAACCTTATAGCGAGTTGCACTTCGCGCATTGGAACGCACTTTTTGCGAACTCACGCGGAATTTCGCGTTCCACTTCTATTTAGGGATTGTAATAATTGGGAATCGCGCGTTCCATTTAATTTCCCGGCGACAAACTCGCTCTCGGGGTAATATATTTTGCGCCGTCTCGGGTACTCAGTGCAAATTATGTCGAATTCGACTGAAACTGATTACGTTCGGTACCAGTTCAATCCTATACAACATGGGTACTGGTTAATCACATGATTGCTCTAACGTGGAGTTGTTTCAAATTTGTAATTTCGCGCCATTCGTATTTGGCGGTAGTGATTGAGCATATTTTAAGGTTAGAATATTAATTTTGACAGCTATTATTTAATCCTGTAAATGGAGTTCATAAAATTTGCCCTTAATGAAAATGGTAAGGCATTAGAAATGATAAATGGAAGACTTTTAGATTGTCAAGATTAGGTGCGCAACATGCTCCATATTATCACCAGCGAGTAAAGATAAGAACCTTGGTTGAATTTTTTTGAACTGTAAAACTGAGTTGACATTATGAAAGAAAGAAAACAGTTCAGAAAAGGTTTGGAAAAACAAGCGCAATAGATGATGGAGTTATCCAACGAAAAATGTTCTCTAGTTGAAGGTTGAAGGTTGAAGATAACATATATAAATCTTGCAAGTATTAATAGGGTTATTTATAAGAGAGTATGACTCTTCATTATTTTTGTCACAAAACTGTAGTATAAGAAACCTAGGTACTTTACTTGTCTGCTGTCCTTTCTCGTTAATAACTTTATACAATATGGAAAGAAATAACGACCGCATAGAAATAAATATATTGCGGCTCCACTGTACTAACAATAATTATCAAGCGATTTTAACTTACACATCAGCAGTTACGCCAAAATTTTAGGTCTAGCGTACATGTCTTAGTCATTTCTATTTATTTATTGCAATTCAAAACTAAAATAAAAGAACTTATTTATAAACAAAATATTGTTTAATAAATTGGGGTTTTCGTTATATGTATTTAATAAAATTTCGTAAAAATCCACCATAATACAATTTAATTATTTGTATTCTTTCTTCTACCGCATAATAATGCATTTAAGAAATACTACGTACAATTAAACACTCAAGATAATTTAACCCGAGACCATTACATGCTACGTGCTTAATAAGAACCGAGAACGGAGTTACATTTCCAATACAGAAAGGCAAGTAACTGTTTGACAACTAGCTATTTCCATAAACGTAACTAATTATTTTGCCCTATTTGTTCTTATGGATTTCCCTATGGGGTGCACGTCACTTTCTATACGGTATAATAGATATTAAGTAATTGTTTTACGTACGGAAAGTGGTATTCTGAAATAAAAATACACCAGATTTCAGTTAAATCCATATAAAGTAAACCTTTTGGATAAAGGTAAACTACTTCATGCAGCGAAGGACCAAGAAATAAGTATGAAATAGTGGACTGCTTACGGCTTATCAAATTCTCAAGAGCAGCAACGCTGTCATTGCAAAACAAACATAACTCTAAATGTTATGAAAGTTTAGTTTGCGACAATAAGGTTGATTAAATAGTAAAGTATTATTTATTAAGTATATTTATAGATTTCAATAGTGTCCGCTTAGAAATGGCAGATTCCATCGTCAGGACTGTACGCAGAAATTTCTCTTGGAGATCAAATTTCCAAAAACGTGAACCTTTTTACTTTCGTGTCAAGTTTTAACATAAAGTCAACTTTTTACCTACTCTTTTCCACCTCCTCTTACTTTTTCAAAATAGCCAAAGATGTACCAACAATTATTAATATATCATATTTGTAACATCAACCCAAAATGATAGACTCACAAAATAGCAGTGGTCGTCGACCCACCTCCTTGCGTACGGGTCTACATCATTACTTTGGATTGAAATTCATATAGGAATAGAGAGTTTTCTCACAATTACAGATAAACGATAACATAAAATTGTTAAAATTACGCAAACGCACAACTTATCATATAGGTCTAATAGTTATCGTAACCCGATATGTAGACTACATTAACGGGAGGTTATCGGGACACGGTAAAGAAAATTATAAGGTTAGGTTTGTTTGTTTACCTATGTAAGAGATTTGTTACAACAAAAGTCACGACTTTGATTTAATTCAAATGATGATCTATGTTTATTACAAATATAGTCTAGGTAAACTTTCCAAGAAAAGTTCGTTATAAAGCGATATAACAAGTTACCGAAAGTTAGGTTAGGTAGGTACATTTAAATTTTCGATACTGATTAGTGCATCCCAAACATGTAAAAACTGTTAAACAAATATTTCACGATAACTATTTTACAGTATTACGTGATTTTAACATTTAGATGATCAATTAGCGTATTAGTGCGAAAACCCCGTAATATTTAACAACATTGCCCGTTATAACAAATATTTAACGTTATAGGTGGGTGATTAGTATAAATTACCATCGATATAGGCCAACAACGACACTAACCGGTTACTAAGGTGAATTGCCGATTAACGTCCTTAATCGTAACATACATATACATAGAAGTTATTAAAATATTAACTTTAAAATATCCACTGACATGATTTTACCTTACTTTTAGGTGAAATATTTTTAACACTGTTAATTTTATATTAAGCGAAAATTAAATCACTCATTAAAATTCAAGCTTTGATATGAAATTCACATACAAAAATTTAAGTAAATGTCGTATTTACAGACATTATTAAAAAGGTTTTCCACAAGTCATAAGTTTTCTATATTTAAGTAGCATTAAATGAATAACACTAATGAATAATGCCCCCTCCAAAGAGAAGAATTAAATAACCCACGATAGTGGGTTTGCAACCCTTCAATCACGACCAAAACCGACCATATGAAATTGAACAAAAAACTAGTAACAGCACGGAATGGAAAATTACCAAATACATTTAAAAATGAAAAGATATGATTGGTTGTATAGAGGAACAAATTTCGTTGACCTGACCAAAACAGGGTATAAAACGAAATTCCCACTTAAAATAACGCATTTTGCACAACGCCTTTTGCACAATGTCTTTTTAGACATCGCCTTTTGCCTAATGCTTTGCCGAGTGATGTTTAGCCTCGTGTGATATAAACCAGTGGTGGCTTTTCAGGTGATGTGACTTTTCACTGAATTTGTCTATACGAATAGCTATTTAGTATATAATTATATTATTTATGCCCGAGTGTGTCAGTGCATTACGTATACTTCCTAGTAGACACGGCACAGGCAACTACGTGCTGGCTTGCAGAGTAACTCGTTCATGATAGGGAGCTTAGTCTGTATAAAATAGCGTTAGGTATGCTTGGGGTAATGCTGGGATTGTGGCTGCGCTTGCAGCACGTAGGCTAAATACGTCAACACTGACCTGTATGGTGTCTATTCCGAAAGTAGGGAATGCTACATAGACATAGGGTACGATCTAGGCTAACAACCAGATCTACCTTTAAGAACTTTGCTAAAAAGGACCAAAGTAAAACCTCGGACAATCAAAGTCATGGTGGGCGACTGAGATTGAACAAGATTGGCCTACCTTGGAATAAACGCGAGAACACGGAATGGAAAGTGGGAACGTGGAACGTAAGAGGGATGTATGGAAAGGAAAACGAAATTTTGAGTGAGATGAGAGAGAGACGGTTAGATGTGCTGTGCGTGAGTGAAAGGGAAAGAAGTGATAGAGATGGATGAGGGAATCCTAGGTTTCTGGTCTGGAGTAAAGAATTGGACGCATGGTTCAAAGGGAGTGGGATTGATTTTGAGAGAATTTGTTAAAGCGCATGTAAGGGAGTATGAATTGGTGTCTGCCCCTCTACTCTGGAGTCGAACGATAATAGGGATCAGGAAAGTAATGGTTATAGCGTACTATGCTCCGGTGAATGGTGATAACCAGAATGAATGTGAAACCTTTTGGACAGAGTTAGAAGGGGTACTTAATGCAGGTCACGTGAATGATAGAGTGATTTTACTGGGTGACGAATGGATGGGTGGGAGTAAGAAGAGAAGATATAGATCGTATAATTAGCCCTTACGGTGATCCAAGAACAAATGAGAATGGGGAAGCGTTAGTTAGGCTATGCTTAGAAAAGGGTATGTTTGTATCGAATACATGGTTTAAACATAAAGATATCCATTTGTATACGTGGAAAAGAGGAGAGTCTAGAAGCATGATTGATTTAATCGTTTATGACTAGAGGTTATGTGAATTGGTAAAGGACACACGAGTGATAAGAGGTTCTGAATGTGGGACGGATCATTTTCTGGTAATGTCAAGAATTATGCTTGGTAAAAAGTGGGTATATAAAAAGCAGGCAGTGGTAAGAAAGACTAGAGTGAAAGTGGAAAGACTGCAGGAGGAGAATGTGAGAGAGGGATACGTACAAAACCCAGAGAAGAGAATATTGTCAGAAGAATCTGAATGGAAGTTTGAAATCGGAAAAGGTGGCACTGAATGTGCATGGAAGGGGTTGAAAGGCATTGTGATAGACTGTGCAACTAAAGTATGTGCAGAGAGTACGATTGCAAAGACAAAAAAGAACGCATGGTGGAATGATGCCGTGAAAAATGCAGTAAAGGAGAAGAACGAAATATATAGGTGAATGATTGGAACCAAAGATGAGAAGAACAGTATGGATCTACTGAAAGCGTATCGGATTAAAGAGAAATGTGTAAAGGAAACTGTGAAGGAGAGTAAAAAACGTCTGAGGGTGAAGGTGGGAGTAAGAATGCAGAATGATTTTGACGGTAATAAAAGGAATGCAAAGCAGGGTGTAAGGAACCGAGTAAACGAAATACGGAATAGCGAGAATGAAATGGAGTGGGATGAAGTAAAGTGATATTTAGTTGGAAAGAATATTTTAAAGGGCTGTATGGCAACAGGGATACTGGGATAAGTGTGAATGTAGAAAATGCTGGAATAAATAGATTGCAAGAGAACAATAAGAGTATAGGCGTGAAAGAAGTACGAAAAGCGCTTAAAATTACATTCATAAAAATTGCAAACTACAAATGAAGAGCTAGGATCTAACATGCAAAATGTTTGCAGTTGTTGACTAGGTTGTCACGGTAACCATGACGTCGTCGCCTTAGTGTGTTGTACATTACCCGCACTAAAAGTGAAGAGTTCGCTTTAAAAATTATTCAAACGTGCTCGTACTATTTGTAGTGGTTATTTTTTCAGCAACGTTTACTTTAATTACTTACACATCTTCTAGAGAGTAATTACATTTTTTTCTTTGTACTTTGTGATATAAAATTTTTTAAAAACAATATAATATAGTTTTTTATATAATAGAACTATTAGTTGTATGGTGTTTTTAAGTAACAATATAAATCCCATTAATGACATTGTGTGTAATTTGTTGGAAACTCCATTTAATAGATGGAAAGCTGAAGATAAAAGAGACCTTTTATATCAAGGACAGCCAATGAATCAATTGACAATTGTAACAAAAAAGTTATTAAAAAGAGCAGTAAATCTTAAATTATTAATTTTAAAAAATCCTGGTTTTGTGAATATAAATGGTTGTGCAGCAGATTGTTCTGTTGGCCCTGCTACTTTTTTGTAATAAAAATAGTATTTAGAATAAAGAGGAATTTGCGGATTTATTAAATTTAGCTCGAGCACTTCATAAACATGGATATTCAACAAAAACATTTGAAATGTGAACTAATGTCGAGGAATTTTGAAAATTGTGTTGTAGCCCTTCATCAATTTTTCCAACCACAAGCCGCCACTGATATAAACAGAACAAATCTTAATTGCCAAGTGCTAATTGAAAATGATTTCAGTTCGCAAGTGTTTCACCAGTTGTATTCACAAATGGTCACACCCAACAAAAATAACACCAAGGTTCTCAAGTAGAACCTTAACAATCTAGGAAGAATTAATAAAGGTAAGTGTTGACAAATCTACAGTAGAAAAATTAGCAACCGAAATAACATCTTATATACAGAGACACAAACTGAACAATCTCTGAACGTCTATGGTATTTAGGTGATGCCTTCTTGCTAATAAAAGCTTTACATGTTCAGATTTTTATTAAAGAATTCTTTGAGTTTTATCTTTCATTATATAAATATCTTTTAGCTAATTGCTCTGAATTGATTTAGGGCACGTTTCAAAATTCAACATACGATGCAACCACTCAACAGTTACGTTATCTGTATGATTGTGATGTACATCAGAAATTTAGGAACGATTTTGATGAATGCGTTGTGGTATTAATGCGCATTGTTTGTAATTCATAACCCAAAAATTGTAAAAGTTAAGCTATTTTATTCAACTAATAAAAAATCACAAAATATCCATATTTTAAGCACTTATAATCACTAATTTACTTTTATATAAGTACCTTTAAGTTCTTAATTTAGGCACAAATCAAATTTAGGCATAAACAACTTTACGCGGAAACATCTGTTTTCTCCCACCATTAATCCCTCAGAAAAACCAAGTTCAAAGTATGATGGAACTGATGTTGCATCAACTTATTGCACCATTAATTTTGAAACAGTATGTTGGGATACACCATTGCAATATGTTGAATTTTGAAACAAAATGATGAAATTGTGATGTCTACGTTGGCGCAACTGTTGAATTCCGAAACGCGCCCTTATTCTAAAAAATATTCCCAAAAGTAGAATTTTTTTTAAAATTATGATGGTTTGAAACTTCTGCATCTAGATTTGAACGATATGGTTGGCAATCCTGGTTAAAAATGAAGTTTACAAATTTTAGATCTAGATAGTATGTTCTGTAGTTTAGATGAACAGAATGTGTTTTGTTTAGATAATCTCATTGTACTTGTACGAAAATTATAATTGTAAATAAGTATGATTCGTAAAAATTTAACATCCCTTTACACACAGTATTGGAAAAACCTACAATCATTAAAGGTAAATGCATATATATTGTTTCCTCTGAAAACGATGTATTAAAAGAGTACTTTTGAGTTTAGGTTATGTATGTTTAGTAAACTTATAAATTTGTAAGAAATATAATCTTTTTAATGATTTAATTGGTCTAATATAAACAGATTTTTTTATATATTTAGCTATATTAAAAATGTCATTGTGTTTTTAGGAAAAAGGTGT
This sequence comes from Phrixothrix hirtus, assembly GCA_024586415.1. Taxonomy (NCBI): domain Eukaryota; kingdom Metazoa; phylum Arthropoda; class Insecta; order Coleoptera; family Phengodidae; genus Phrixothrix; species Phrixothrix hirtus. The sequence goes on along the minus strand of JAHWXV010254788.1, from coordinate 2,111 downwards.
TAATTCTAATTACAAATGGCTAGTGGAGAAAAAAATTGATAATTGTACCGATAAGTTGGTAAATTTTACAGGTATAGCAAATAAAAAGATTGTAAGTAATGTGAACTAGGACTTTTTTATATCTAAATTTAACATTTTAGCAAGAACGTGTAACAAATATCGTACATTCGGTAAATAATACTTCCAATGGTAATTTAGAAAAATTAGATAAACAATTAAAAGATTTTAAACTATGTGGTAAACATGCACAAGCCTTATATCAGCACATCTGTCAAAAAATTTATGACAATAGTAAAAAAATACAATTACATAATATGTTTATCTGTAGTTCTGCAGTAGGAGTATCTGTAATGCCTACAGAAGAGAAAGCAGAAAAACATATTGAACAGACAGATCCAAATATTATTATAGAACCTATTCCTGAACCGCCCCTTATACCTGATGAAGCAGTTTTAAATCCTATAAATGCATTAGGGGAACCTACATTTGAATCATTAGGTTTAGGAGGATGGACACCTGTGGGAATTGTAGAAAACTGTCTGGAATTTTTACATGTTACCTTAAATTTACCTTGGTGGGCTACTATTGCTTTAGGTAGGTTGCAAAAATGAGTTATGTTATTATCTTTTACACTAATTAAGGTAAAGGAACCAATCGTCGGCACGTTAAGAAAATGCATTTTATTTTATTTTAAGTGCTTTGCAAGGAACTTCGTCATGGATTACACATCATTTTGTCCTCAAAGCGTCCACTTTAATCACATATAATGTTACAGTGAATTTGAATAACACATAATTTTTGAAATACAGAACAAACGCAAGTCACAGAACCAATAGTTGGCACCATAAAATACCGAGGAACCAGTGTTTGGCATATGTAATGTAACCAATAGTTGACACCATAAAATCTTGAGGAACCGATATTCAGTATAAATGTAACCAGTAGTCAGCATAGTATTTTCAATGTTTTCTGAAAAACAATACTTTCTGTATAAATATTTATATAAACAAGATTATACTAAACCATAAAATCATTATAAAGTAAGAACACATGTAATTCAAAAATTCCGAATGATAAAATGTGGTCATAAATTTCTGTATTTGTTGTTTAATAAACCTCTTTGTTTGTAAATATAAAGGTTGTCAAAACAATAGTGATGAAGAGAAATTGGTCATGTGTACAAACTAAAACCAAATTCTTATTTCTCGTGTAAAAACGGTTATAAAGTTATCCTCTGTTATTTTAATTAATAATTATTTTTAGACGTATCTAATATTTGATAAATGTAATTAGAGTAGCTATCTACATGTTTTTTTATTGTTTAAAATTCCGTACTTCCATCTAATAGAATTCGGCCTTTGAGATTATTTACTTTTGTGGATAATAGAGCAGGTACTAAGAAAGGTATGACAAACAAAAATAAAATAGACAACACTTGAAACGAATTTAAAAAATTTTAATACCTTCATAACTTGAAATAAAAAGGAAGACCTTATGTAATTTCAAACGGGTTTAAGTGCTAGTTTTATAATTTTTAGATAATTGCGTTAAAACATTTTATGGCAACTTGAATGTCTATTTGAATGTGTCAAATTATTTAAAGCGATTCCATTCTCTAATTAATGAAATAATTGACCAAATTCTTTTTAAATTACATTTATTGCAATAAAGTTGTAAAAATAATTTTGACCAAATTTTGAGTTCTGGCCCATTGCGCGTCAGTATAAAAATTTATTTTGTGTTAACTGAACGTCTAGTAGTCACACTTGAGTTGCCAAAGTTAGCACTACATGACGAGCTTTGGTTCTTATTTGCTTGATTATATTTGTATAACAATGGCTTTAAAACTTATCATTTACTTGCTTAATTTGTGAAGAAGCGTCAATTTATGTTTTATCAGTAGTCGGCGCCAATGCCGACTAATGAACATCCTATTTATTGATACCAATTCTCGTCACCCATTATAAAAATACAAATAAATTAAAATAAAATCAAAATAAATATAAAATTCATTATTTGAAGATTTTTAAGTATATATAACATTTTTTAAGATTCAAATCAAAGCAAGTTGAGCTTAAAAATAAATATTTAAAATAACTTTCCGCTTAACC
>JAHWXV010254764.1:0-18762 GCA_024586415.1 Phrixothrix hirtus | reverse complement strand
CAAGCGACGTCAGTTGGCTTGAACAGCGTCCGTTGCGGGAGGATCGACCTCGTACCATCCTGAGGACTAGAATCAAAAGGGCCAAACGATCAGCAACCCTCCGAACCACCCCTCACGACTCAGAGCTGCCGCTGGGAAGAACGCAAGTTCTTAAAGTTGTACTGTGCCGTTCCACAAGAGTCAAAACGTCACAAATTCACCTGAAAAGGATAGAATATTATGTGTTTTCAAGGTGATCTAAATAGTCTAATGCATTTATTACAGTGCTAAATATCCGAGTTTATGTACTTTTCTAAAGAAAGCGCTTCCCTTCTATATTTTAGTTCATTAAAAACTTCTTTTTAATATCAAGAGATCCCATCGAAACAGTATAAAATAAACTCAAAATGGGAGTTAAAGTATTTACTAAAATGAGTTTTAAATTTGAAGTGCATATTAAAATCTTATAATTTTGTAACGTAAACACGTATAGTTGATAAGAGCCAGTCCTCGCATTCCGTTAAAAGCCTATGTAAACACATGTACAATTAGTCTAATTTTGTAATCTATAGTTCACTAATCTCGAACAGAATTCCAAAACTGAAAGTTTTAGGCGAAATCAAAGTCTCAATTTTCCAATGTCAATAAAATATGTCGATTCTAAAATTAAAGAACTTTAATTTAGGAGAATTGCGATATTGATGTTATCTAAATTAAGAAATAAATTAATAACACCTACATATATTAATATATTAATACGTTGGAGTGGTTTTATAAGTCTATAAGTAGTTGTGAAAATTTACTAAATTATAAATCTGATAACATTTCAAAATGGAATTTTTATAATAATTAGATGGTTTAATAGAAAGTAGACCGTAAAAATGTTGGCCCCCTCCTCGCCAGATATTGGACGTTTTCGTCTAATTTGGAAATAATAGAATTAAAAATAACAGAAATTCTTTAGACTAATCCAGTGTAATGCAACAGCCGCGCAATCGGGTCTTTCTTGTCTAGCTGCTTACCATTTTCCAACGACCTCTTACCGGCAGTCATATTTACACTTGGTTTAATGAGAGTATGTTCTGGTGTTTCCACCTTTCCTTATTTCTTTTTAAGATGTATGTTGCTAACTTTTATTCATTCTTAGCATGAATTTTCCTGTACATGTTTGTCTTGCGATGGAGTTACAAGGTCGAACTTTCATTTTCCTTAAACGAAGGAGAGAATTAATCGCCATTATCGGAGTTCCATTTAGTTTATTTAAAGAGTTTTATTCTTTCTTTGTTTGTGTAAGTTGATAATAGGTTAGCTGGTGATCATTCATGTGCCGGTTTTAAAGACAATTAGACAATTTTAGTAGTTTATTTAATGTACCTAGAAAGAATTTAAAATTGAATACAAGGAGAAATAATGATCTGTGAAAGTGTATGTTGCGCAATAAAGTCATCGGCCATCCGAGGAGTTGGACTCGCCGGGGTCACATGCGTCTAGCTCTAAGCGGCAGAGGTCTCTATTCTAAAGAAATTCACCGAAAGTTGTCGAAGACAGTGGATTTATGTTTCCATTACAAAAATACTAGATAAAGCATCGAATAGTTTTGCAATTCTAACTGATTACACAAACTCCATCAAGACGAGTCAACAGAAGAGAAGGACATCTCTTAAAGCCATCATAAGTGTCCATATATTCCTGATATAAATAAAATTTCTGAGAACGTTTCCAGCACCGATGCAATCCATGGCGCGAGGCTCGAAGCTGCACAGAAGGCCGATGCATCTGCACCATTTCCGAACTACTACACACAACAAGCAGGATTTGTGAGCATGAAGGCACTACAACACTAAAAGAATTCCAGACAATCTTGAAACCAATAAATAAAGCTTCAATAGTTATTGCGGCAGAAACTTTCCGGATAGTCATTTCATGAGTTACTAGTCCAGAAGTAGGTGTGTTACAAAGTTGATCAAAAAATCGGTATAGATCGAATATCTAGTGAATGAACCTGCACCATAGAATGTACCCACATCTACAGGTACGAGCTAAAATTGGCCAGAAACAGTAATATATGACATACCTACTGAGTACACAAGGAAACACCTACACCTGGGGGTGCGGCAACAGCTGGGGTGGAAAAACGTTCGAGACATTCTGAAGTAGATATTTCCAATCGACAAGCGTGACTCTGCAGCCACTAACTGTGCCCTAGAAGCCCACCTAAAGAAAGGGCTTTACTTGGGTTGGGCATCATACCGCATCGTGGATTATTCTAGAGCAGCTTTTAAGAACCGGAATTTTAAACACGTTGCAAAATATTGCAAGTCTCTAGCGCTGTACGGATATTGCGTGTCGGTAGAAGAAGAAAATAAGGACTTCCGAACAAAAACCAACAAATCAGTATATAAATGTTCCAATTGCATCAGGATGGGAGCCAAACAGCTCATTCACAGCATGATGCTTCAACCACCGCGTGCCCGATATATCATCACCGCCTTCAGGACCTTGCAAATAAGGCTTCGTATAAACTAGAATACCTGTCGACGCAATTTAAACTATGAATTTTGTATAACTGAACTTTTTACAAGCAGTCCCAGGTATAACCTTTTATTTGTCAATTTCTAATAAATTGAGATTAACAAAAGTTGAGTGCTAAATGTTTTAAATAGGCACCATTTGTTTATAAATCAGAAACCACTTGGAAGGCTCTGCGGTAGTTCAATTATCCCAGGTAGTGGCAAGTGCATAAGATATAAACAGTAGCAGCAGATTACGGTGCTCGGGCGCTTTACGTGTTAAATAAACATTGATAAGTAATTGACAGAGTAATTTGCTTACTAGTGATTAGTAGTTTATTCCTTTAAACGGAATTAAGGCTAAGCTAATTGTTGTTGCATCAGAAATAATAGAAGCACAAAACAGTAATAATTTAGTTATCACAGAAATCGAAATACATAGTTAATAAAGTTAATAATAACTTTTAAATTGAATTCTTTTACCCAGCAGCAACCACCAAACCTTCAGATGTTATGTACTTAATAGGTAGTAGTAATTAGATCCGGTCCACCAGTTAGACATAGATGGACGGTAGTTGTTACAACAGGCTCCGAAGTCAGCTGTAAAATATTAGAACCAAGTAACTGAAACAAACATCAACTTGAGAAGCAATTGATATTGAGGTTTTCCTGATCTAATTACCTAAATTAATAAAAAAGTTAGACGAAATTACAGGTGAATCCAGCAAAATCGAACGAATAATAACATTGGAATTCAATCAAACATCAAAATAAATTAACAAGATAAAATAATGTAATATTTGGATTATTAAATAGTAACAAATATTAGTTAAATGTTTTAAGAATTTCTAAGTAGAAAGTTGAATTTAATAAATAAAAAACCAATTTAGATATTTCCCTCCCAAATTTAGTAAATCGAAAATAGAGTATTCCTTAAACAATCACATGCAACAAGTTGGAGCTTAATTAAACATAAATGGAATTAAGAATTTCTGACCAGGTTTAGCGTTTCTCATTATCGAAGATAGCTTTTTTAATCAAATTAATTTAAATGTACCTTGCAGATTCAAGCCGCCAAAAATAATTAAAACGGTGTCTTACCAATATTACTCATAAAATATTAATCATAAACAAGTAAGGTACTGAATAGATGTTCAAGAAAGAACAGATTCAACAGGTCACTTTAACCTTGAAGAAATCGACACAGATGCTAAATCTTATTTATAGAACTCACCTAAATGTGGCACAAAATATTCCCTGGTAAAATATTTAATAATAAAACAATCAAACCTCTTCTTGTCACAATGCTTGCCTTCCAACCAGCATTACCCCAAAATTAAGGGGCCTCAAAACTGTCATCTGTAATAAAAATAAATAATTATTTAATATAGTCAAGTGCAAAATTCTGCTTTAATCGGTTAAAACTAACAGTGTTCTTTTAAAATTGATAATTTTTAATTTTTAGTTATAATACATTTTACAATAAGTTTTTCAAATACCATTCATTTTAATTTCGAAAGAGTTCTGTATAGAGAGAAGCTGTTAAAAACCCGTAATGTTATTAGAATATTAAATATAATCTTTTGTTGTTTCCGGGTGTTTTAACTTTTACAAGAATTACAAAAATAATTAGTGCTCAACATTATTAAAAAGGCGTAATATATCGCTCTAAATGTTAAATTCCATTTCCGATTAACATTTTAAGTTGGTTTTCTATGCAAGGCCTTACACTTTTGGGACGACATATTTCCAGCAGAGGACTTTCGTTGACTTTCAGCGGGAAGGGTGTGGGAGTTTCAACATTGATAGTTAATTACATTTCATTTATATAATGTTTGAATACTTAATGTTGAATAAGTAAGGCCTCTGTGCTAGGACTGCCTTTGTTTCCGTGTTGTAATTAGGTTTATTGGAAATGGAAACATTTTCTTAATTCGACAAGAAACTCTCAAGGTAATCTCGATAATTATGTTTTTTATGATTTTAATTTGGGTGTTTCCTTTCAGTAAGGATTTCGTGTTTGCCAGGTTAAATTTTAGGTCTGTATAGAAGAAAACTTTTTGGATACTGAATGGTAACCTTGGAGTTCTTTCCACTAGAATAGAAAGCCTGGTACCTCAATTGAATCTATACTGTATGGTCTCAGGACATCCATAGTATGTATTTTGATTTGATGCAAACCTTGGGACTACTGCATTGCTATAAGCCTAGGAAAGGAATAGATTCACAATCAATAAGAGTTTACTTCAATCGGGAAACCAGTACATATCCCAGGCTAATGGGTGCAATTATTTTTTTGTAACGGCTCACTTGCCGAAATCTTGAGGTAGACAATGTTTATAATTTACCTATTAGCAATTTGCCAACGTAACTGATAATCTTTTCGATATACTATAAATATCATTATTTTATGGTGCGGAATATTTAAAATTCAGTGGTGCTGAGTCATTTGTTCTATTTTAATTTATAACCGTGTTGATATTCCTTTATATTTGATTATTGTTCTATCCAATAATTTACCTTGGACATTGCCTCGAAATTCTCTTTAACTCTATTTAACATTAAATTGTACGACTTTAGCTAAGTTACTTCCGAAGAGAACTCATTATTTGCTTACATATTTTAATTGAGATACTATGAGCGGTTGAGATGGGAATTGTTCTTTTGTCAAAAAGGATTTAGTTAATAAATGTTGAAATGGTAGTGATTTCTTTTATTTTTGTAAAATAACTATTTTCAGGTGTTACGACTTAATGTATTTCTTGTCTCTAATTCATACTGAGCTACCCTGGGTGGCTAAATTTATTTTTTGTATACGGGGTGTTTCAGATAATATGAAATTCCTTTTTAGGGATGAAAGTGGGTTCTATAGACACCCTAATAAGCTTAAAATTAAAAGCAATACAAATACGGAAAAATGTTTTCTAATAATGACGAGTAAACTATACACATGCTTTCAAATATACAAATATAATTGACTAAGTGTTCCTTACTAAATAGATATTTGTGTAGTAGAACCAAATTTTACGTGTTTATTTTAACTTTCGAAGCAGGTGCATAAAAACAAGTCTGTAAAATGATACAGCTTTGTAAATGCTAGTGACCCATATATTGATAAATGAAATCATCCCAATTTTCGTCAGTAACTAGATGTGTTTTGTTGTCTAACCAGTATTTTAATAATAAAAATTAAATCGCAGATTGTGCCTATATACACCGCGTTTAACTGATTGGTGCTTTTATATTAATAGAATTGTGTATAGGTCTGTAATAATGAAGTAACTACAGATGTAAAATTCATTAAATGTGGATTTAACAACTGTAAAATGAAAAATTGGATTAAGAGAAGTAAATTTTTAATTATTTGTAGTTTTAAAGGAGATTTCACAAAAATAATGCTAAAAGAATTTGTAATAATGTAGCTGAAATTTTTAAGACAATCTAATTGGCCATTTAAGTAATTAATTATTTATCCGAGGTAAATGTTAGGGAAAATTGTGTTGAAAGTTTTAAAAGGTAAGGTAATTAATTAATTTAAATCTGATCAACAAGATTGTTTTAATGATTCAACTATTACAATATTCCTCTAGTATCACTTCTTTTTACTAAAATTGCGTGTAAAACAATGTTTCGTTATTCTAAGTCGAATTGGGCAAATTATTGTGCCATTCCTTTGAATACTGTTACAAAACCAAATATAAAAATCTAAAATGTGTCGCAGTGTTTAAAATACTTTTATTTTAAGTGTAGGATGATGTCACGCAATTTCCGAAATGAAAATCTATTTTTAGGTGTAAAATTAGAAAATGCCAATAAATAATTGCTTAAGCTGTCTTTACATTTAAACACATTTTTTAGAACGATGCATGACTAAACTCTATTTTTATTATGATCATTTATTCATAAATAACTTCTTCAAAATTGTTAAAAGAATTGTATACAATATTTCCAAATTCTTTCGATTGTATGAAAGGGCAATCCCTTTGTCACGCTATTTATTGTAGTAAACAAATCGTAATGTGCCTGCTACAGCTGTAAAAGTGTATGCTATTGTAAATTGATACTGTGAGGTCGGTTAGTTATAATTTTATGAATGATTTAACAGTTTTAGTCTGAATGCAACCATAGGTTGCTCGTTGTACATAATTAGAAAAAAGGGACTTTTTTCTATTCGTATTTTTAATTTTAAGTTTATTGGGGTATCCGTAGGGTTTATTTACAGCCCTTGAAAGGAATGTCATATTATCTGACACACTCTGTATAGCATAATTAATAATGTTACAATCGTAAATTTCACCCCTAAAGCGTTTAGTATTGCTTATAGCGATTCGGCTGGAGCGAAACAAGAAGTATTCTACCAATAAATTGGAAATATAGCTTTCAATCTTCTCCACTCAACAAGCATAACATTTACTGTGATAAAATTTTCAGATTGTTGCAAAACTCGTTTTAACAAAAGGTTAAACGGCTTCAAAATAATATTTGTAACGGTGTATTCAAATGCCACATCAGTGTTACGTCTAGGGGAGGCAGCTGCCATTAAACCAATAGAGGATGGTTAAAGAAAGGATGTAAGTAAATGAATAAGTCATTCTACGGAGGGACTAGGAAATAAACATTATGGTTCAGTACAAAAAACGGTTACTGATATGAGCGTAAAGCGATTCAAAGCGATTCAATGGTTTTAGGAATTGTGGACTATATTCTTGGAATCCAAATATCACTATTTGTAGTAAATATTTAGGTAGGAATAAAATAATAGCTGGTAAAACAAAACCGCTACATTGTTTTAACATATAGTGAATTTAAAGGCTTTGTTGGCGAAGAACCCATGTATATATTTACCAATAATAGATAAATTATATCTTGAGATGGACATTCAATACTGAAAGGTGTTTTAAATTTAGAGACGATGACATATTGGACGCAAATAGGACTTCAATTACTAAACGTTAACATGTGACGTTTCCCCCAATTCTTACCTTGATTCCCAGATTCAACTTAAATTTTTATATTAAAATTTTTTGTAAAGGAAATCAATAACAATTGTAGGAATTCATAAAACATCATATATGGATTAATAAATGGACTTCTATTGATTTAAAAAAAAACATTATATTAATTAAGAATAAACCAAGTAATAAAGGGTTAAAAGAATTTAAAATAAGAAATTTAAAATATGTAAATATAGCTTAATCGTAAAGTTGAACGCATAATTAACATAAGAATGTTTTAATTTAAATAATAAAATAAAAGTCTAAATACAATTTAATATAAAAGTTTCTGATGATTTGAAAATTAAACCATGGTTCAACACAAATAGATTCACCTAGTGTATTAAGATGAAATGACCATAAATTAGAAAACTGTATTGTTAAACAAAATGTATCACTTATTTAAAAACGCCCAACAGAAAACGCTACCTACTCCACATCCAAATTAAACTAACTTTTGTAAAACCAAATGAAAATGATTAGAATTGTCAACCAAATTTACACAGAAAACAGATATCAAAGCAGTATAAACGCGATTACAAACAGAACACTTCAGACCATCCTTATTTCTCAACATCTTACCTACATAATCCCTCAACTTTCCGACGAATGAATCTTTGACCATAATTTCACTACAAGAATTATTGAAAGTTATACCTTTGGATATGTCTTCGGATGGATACTTTCATTAGCATCTTCTAGTTCTAGTGCGATCTTCCGTACATGTTTCAGGAATACAATAGCTCTTAGCCCCCTTAAGTCGAGTTCCACTATTAAGTTTCTGACTCGGATATGTTTCATAAGTAGTGGAATAATCGATAAAGCCGTATTATGTATTCAAAAGGACATGCTTCTTTGTATGAATTACCCTATAGAATTTTTAACAGTAGAACTAAGAGGTCTTCAGGAATGTTTCGATCACCCCTATCAATCTAATGTGTAAATATTAACTAATTACCTCCTATAAATACTAATTTGAGTTACCTAACAAGAGACCTCACGTCCTTAATAAATGCTTATAGCTGAGAAATACAAACACTAATTTACATTTCTGATATAGCATGTAAACATTCGTATATAATGGAACGAGTATAGTATAGCGTGTAAATATTTGTGTGATGTAATGTAAGAATTGCCTATCCATACAGGCAGTACAAAATACACATATAGCGAATGTATACACTTACGTTTTAAACTGATGGGTTTAATTCTAAGAGACCTTACTTTCGTAATCACATAAACTAAGTAACCAAGTAGAACCGTGCTCCTATCTGCGTCTGAAAGTTAAGCTAGTCGAAAGCGATCGAACTAAAGATTAGTTCCATTCTACTAGTAATTACGTCGACCCTAATTCATAAAGGTTGAAGACTGAGCTATCAAATGACAAACATCTAATGAACGGAAAGGTCGTCGCAAACCCAATGTAGATTTCAATTGGTTTAATGGACTACCAATGCTACCAGCGAAACTATCGACGTCAGAGTAGAAGATATCCTTAACCTAAGGATGTTGAAATTGTTACTCTTTTTACGTATGTGTACAATAATAGAAATTTAGAACGGCTTGTAAAATATGCAATGTGCTATCTAAGAAACTAAAATAATACAGAATTAACTTTTCCATGTAACAATTCTCTTCCTTCTGTCTCTCGAATATGATTTATCTCTTAATATCATTGATACGTCAGTAAGGAAAGCCAAAAACAAGTCGGAAGTGTTCTTTTTTACTTACCTCTACAACATAAACAAATTCAAGACCGGAAGGAAAAAGAAAAATGGAATGTGAAAAAGTAAAAAACAAATTGATCAAAAATTATTAATTAAAAGAGGATAAAAATAAATAATTACGTTGAATTACCTAAAGAGAAATACCGACAAAAAGGAATAAACCAGTGCTTGTAGAATTATATTCTTCCCAAATTGTTAAGCCATACTTTAACGATAGGAAAATAATCACAGCAAAACGAAATTTACATGATAATTCGACAACAAGAATTAACTATAAAATAAAACATGACAAATAGATAACCAAAATCATTTTCACTGCAAAGTAATATGTCATATTCTTTAACCAAAGCGATTCTAATGTTGAAGATATTATTAATAGAGAAATATTGATGGTGCCAACAGGGAATATTTGTACAGATGCTAAAATGCAATTAAAAAATATCAGATTTCCAGTAAGGTGTCATACATATCTTATTCACTTAACTAGTGTATTTGCAAATTCCGTTTACTAGCGAGAGCCTAGATGCCAAGTTTTAAATTACCAAATTATTATAGCAACGTATCGTTTATTGCAGATAAACTTCTTTAGGTTAAAACATTTTTTATTAGACTACGAACTTAATTCAACACTTCCTTACCACAATAATTTTAATTTTTATACGTATATACACTTACTAATTAATTTCAACATATTTTATACAACTCGAGATAATGCTGCTTATGAAGAAGTTTATGCGTAATAAACGGAAGGTAGGTGTAATAATTTGGTAAGTTAATTACTAGATCTAGTCTTCCCCAGTAAACGAATTTTACAAATGACTCTTGAAGATGATTGAAGTACTTTTACTTGCATTTTGTACATTTTTGTATTTTAGTAAGATGTAAAAGTATAAACAGTATTTTTCATTAATAAAATTTCAATTCAACCCTTCATAGCCAGCTAATAATTGATAATAGGGATGCCAATAATTATATGCACATGGTCACTAACAATGTTTTTTCAAGTAGTGACAGAAAATATTTTTTAAAACAGTATCTAACACTAGATACATTTCTTCTTTAATAGTTTTTGTACATAATTGCACTTAATTTTTCGATATTCATGGGTGTACAGAGAAACAAACAATTGAGCGTACACCAACCACAAATACAATTTTTGCAGTTTTGCGTATTGAAATATACATATTTTCATAGAAAAAAGGTTTATTATTTAATGCACGTTGTTTAATAAGCTTGTATAATGTACAAGCTATATTAAAACGTTGATATTTTACTTTCTTGTAAAAAAAGTCAAGATCAGTGTCATATTTGCATGCCAAAAAATTGAGCGTAAATTTTGTAAAATAATACTACAGCTGAGGTATACTAGAGCTTTTGTCCACTTATATTATTTTGTAAATAGAGAATATCAATTATGTATTTCTAATAGTATATTTAATGCAATATAATCAGTTTTAAAAATTTGACAGTAATATGAAGATAAACGTATACGAACCTATGCTCATATGCGTGAACACGTATTGAAATTGTATAGCCAAGGCAGATCACTGCGAGAAACTGCTGAAATAGTTAACAAAAGACGTATAGCACAAAAAATTATAAACCAGTACAAATATAAAGGATTTCTCAAGAGCAAAACAGGGCGCGGTAGAAAAAGAGTATTAACGTCCCATGATAAACGCTTTATTGTAAGAACAATGAGAAATAATTCACAGAACAGTGTGCCTAAATTACGAAACGAAGTAGGGGTTAGAATTAGAAAATAGATTTGTACAAAAATCGTGCAGTACGTTTTATTAGATCCTGTTACAACAGAAGAATAGCTCCCTAAATTTTAAAATCCCAATTTCTGTAAACGTCACGTGTGTGGCGAAACATTTAATTCTAGACCAGGCTTTGTTATTACAATAAAACGGAAAACCAAAACTTTATACCCATTCTTCGTGTGTTAATGCACAGCAACAAGAAATACAATTTTTAGGATATTAATTGGGACTGGCCCAAAGCTCTTTTCTTTCATCTAACACCTATAATATAATTTCAATGTGATTAAGACTTGCAAAATATACTTTATAAATACACATTTATTTATAATTTAAAGTCACGTGTAATCCAGGATTTAAAATCAAGCAAGATGCAAATAAATTAACTTATATAGGAACGCTACAAATATGAATTTTCTTTAGCCAAATAGTATGAGTTAAGTAATTCAGTCAGTAGGCGGCCTCCAAATTTCATTTTCTGAAACTTATTTCCATTAGTTTTTACATGTAATAAAAATGAAATAAAACCTGTACACGTGTACATGTCCAGCCTTTTGTCTTAAATATTACGTTTTAATCAATTAACTGAAACTCGTTTGGAATTAATTTATTAAAAATAAAAATCAGAATAAGTCATTATAAAAATTATTATTATCATTTATATTTAAATTAAACTAATTAGTTTTTATAAACTACCAGCATGTTAAATCACAATTGTTCCGATTTTAATTAAATTCTTGATTATAAATCTTTCTATATAAGTGAGGTTGGGAACGAACTAGGCCGCAAAAAATGTATCGACAACAATAGACACTAAGTAAATAATTTTACATCTTTATTACACATTGGAAATAAAAGTCTTTTAGATAAATTAATCTACCGCAACTGTATCGATCATTCTCAATTTAGAGCATGGATGGAAGTCAATTAATTGTTTTAAGCTATAGAGCAACAATACTAACATTTCGAACTTCTACAATAGAAATCGTATATTTAGTTCCTTAAGTAGGTACTTGAATTTTAAACTGAATAGTTAAATAATTAATAATCCTTACTTTTTAGAAAAATGGGAACACATTGGAAAATTATTTATGTTTAGAGTACAATTCGACTTCTTTGCAATATCCAACACCATAGTCTAATTTAAATAATAAATTCCTATAAAACAACCTTTCCATTATTTTAATTAGTCTTCTTCTATATATAGTTTAAATAACATTTTAAACGAGTGACAAATTCCACTCGAAATTTTTGGTATTTAATTCATAATTCATACACTTTGAAATGTCTGCGTTCTATAGATTTATCTACAATGTTTTTATTGTAACGTTGTTTTATATAATTGTGAAAAACTCCTATAAAATTTGTTTTCCCATGTGAAGCTAGACATTTTATTCTTTTTATGAAAATAAGCGATATAAAGAAACTTACATTATACAAAAAAGGTTTCTGATTTGTAATTCTAAACCACAATCTTCGTAACATGAAACAAAATGTTTACCTATGGAGAGTTTCAATTTAGATGCAATTTCTGATAAACAAAGAAAACTACGTTTCATGCTATAGTTTCTATTATAATAGAATATGAGCTTTGAACAATCGTACCGCCCATGTACCATATAAGTTGACTAACAAAGAAGCATTGCAAGATACCGCTCTTCGGGTTCCATTAAGCTTAGATATATTGTAAACAATTAAAATCTAAAGGATATGTATTTTGTGTCAAACGGTATGTGAATTTTCCTGTTAAAAGAGTCCTTAGAGTTGCTGATATGGTGTTATGTATTTGCACTTTCATACACAAGCATGAAAGGAACGTTAAAAATTTACTTTTATGCGAAATTAGAGGTTTATGCTTTTTGACGGTTTTATTAGCTTTTGAAGTTGACAAATACCCTTAAGAATATTAAACCTTATAAATACCTTACCATGTGTTGTAATTATTTTTAAAAAAATATACACTCTTGAGTTTCCCACAGAAACCACCTTTAACAATGTTTATATTTCTATCGGTATACGGCAACAAACTATATTCACTAAAGCTGCATAATAAATAATTATATGTTGTGTTTAGTCATATCCAATATGATTAAAAGTTTTTACTTATCTCTCTTATATTTATAGCCCTTCGATAAGCACGAAGCAATTTCCGTTCTTGTATATAGTTTTCGCAAAGGTGTCATAACAAATAAGTTTCCTAAACGGCGTATAATATATTACAAAATAAAACAGTAGTAAGATTTTTAGCAATTCCTAGAAGAAATCATTAAAATGACTATTAACAACTTAGCTTAGAAATAAAAACTTGGTTTTATGTTTTCAAAATCATTCTCGTTTTTCACCATAGTCCATTGAATCCAATTCTATCAGTTTCGTTCTACAGCACTGATTCAGTTATAGAAGGTCCTTTGTTTGACTCAGCTGCATCCTTAACTTCTTGAATTGATGAATATACCTATTAGTTGAGAGAAATTGGGTACAAGGAGAGGATTAAATCTAAAGCATCAGACGGATTTAGACTGAACAATACATCAACTCGTCAGTTTTAACCATTAAAATAACGCTGTCTTAAGGATCTAAGTTATACTGATGGAAAATAACTTTTTACGCGATAAACCTTATATTTTTTTCAGAAAAACGTTGGCATAGTCCTGTTAGAAAACATGTCAACCCTTTCTACGTTTTGTGAACATTTAAATAATATTAACGCATTAATGATGCATACTTATATACGTTACGCATTAAATAAATTTAATTAAAGTATAATTCCTTTTGAATTCAGAAATAAATCATGTTGCTGCGTGATTTAGAAGTAAATATCAAAAACTATTTAGATCCTCCTCGTATTATAAATATAAAATTATTCCTTGCAAATTTAAATATTAAAGCGTGTTACACCGTGGCAGTTCATTTTCCTCCTGTACATAATTAATTTAGCTAATTACGAGTATAGGCGCACTGCTTTATTACGGTATAGCTCCATTAATTGTATCTATTTTTATTTAGTTAAAATTATTTAGTTAGATCCTGTATATATGTTTTCAATTAATTATTATATGTATAATTACCGACTTTTCAAACAACCATTTGTCATATTTATTTATTTTTGCTTTAATTATTATTTATGTAATGATTGCTTAACGAGTTTATTTATCCATTTGTATTTAATTATCGCTGCATTAATTAGTATTAAGATCAAATATGTTTTTAAATTCATTATATTATATCAATCAAAAGTGTTCAAGATTCTTGGTCTTAGTCAATATTATTTTGCTTGTGTAGGTCAAGGCGTTTGAACTTTATGCATATAAAACCATGAGTGTACGAATGCAATTAGAACAGCGCGTCGTAGTTTTGCATTTCGATGAAAATGTTATGTTAATTAAAACCAATTAAGCCGCATTATTCTAATGATATGTAATTTAATTGTTTAGAGGACGCTCCGTATTGTATTTCACCATTTGTCACTTAATTTTTAGTAATGTTAATTAGCCTAGTTAAACCTGTATCATTATTTTTATTATTTTTGGGCGTATGCAAACAGTTCTATTAATGACATTTTTATTGTTTACACACGCATTAAATTACGCATACATTGATATTGCAATTTGTTATAAAATAGTTTAATTAACGAAGTTAGGCCTAAAGAAAGTTATTTCACCTTGGGTTTGGTGATAGCCGTTTAGTATCTAAACACGCGTTCAAAACCGGGTTTTTCAGAGTGTTCCCTCTTCGAATTGGGCAATATCTCGCACGAGACATATTTTACCACCAGAGCTGGTAAAATCATTTCAAACCGACGATATAGATTAAAATTAACTTCAGTACAAGCGCGGTGATTTTAATCCTGTAAGACTTTGCTAAATTCCGTTCATATCACTTAAAAATAGAAATTCAAGGTAAAGGGTCAATATTTTTGTTACAGATTGTAGTGTTTCAAGATGACGAGACAGTGCGATTTATTAACAATTAAAAAACTTGATTTGCACGTCGGTCAACTTGCATTGTCCAACTCCGAATTCAATTAAATACACTTTATGCAATTCTCGTTCAGTTGATAAAGATAAACACTTACTGGATTGTGTGAAAACAGTCATTCCTATTCCGGAAATTCGAGAACAGAGCCCGTTTGTGGACAGGGGAAATTCTCGCCGTTGCTGATGGAGGCGTCCAACGACCGTCCGTCGGCTCTCTCCTAATCCCTTAATTCATTAAGGGTATAAACCCTGGTTTAATTATGAACAATTGTACACTATCTGTGAATTACCTGAATTGTCTTGCACCCGGGTTAAAAACTCAGATGGCAAACTAAAACGCATAATGCACGTTGCCAACGCTATTTTGAGATCTATAACTTTCTCTATCAATATTAAAGACGAAGTATTAATTAAAAAGGGCATAGTCATGCCACCTATGTTTAACCAAACAAACTAAACGGCCGTTAGCAAATTCAGTGGATGAAACCTCTTAATACTCTAATGACTTGTACATCATTTTACTGATTTATTGTTTAAAAAAGTACTGTTCTTTGTTGGATTGTGCTATAAATAAATACACGGCATTACAGCGAATAAAGGTTTATATTATTAACATGAAATAACCATTCATAGAGTAAATACTTGTGAAATAAAGTTTTACAAAAGTTAAAGCGAGCATTCAGTTTAAGATAATTAACATTCAAATATTTTTGATCAAAGACAAATTACAAAAGTCAGATTAAATAAAAGTAAATTACATTTCAAGTGTAACTAAAGACTACAAGTATAATTAAAGTAACATTTTTGAAAGGTGTACACCTATATTTTTGCAACGATTGTGTTACTGAAATTGTGATTAATAATTAATCAAAGTTAAAATTAAAATACAAGAGTTGTTCAAGTTAAATTGCATCAAGGGATATGACTCGCACACATATATACTGAAAACTAATTGAAAGTACTTAACCGACTTGAGTAAATGTGAATCATAGTTCACACTGGGAAAAGACCTTGTAAATAGTATACATATTAATAGTAAGTTTTAGATACGTAGTTACCAAAGCTATCTAGTGCAGTTCCGGGCCTAACCTCCGACTTTTAAGCTACCCCATGGCATTAGTAACCCTGTTCCAACCATAAGAGGCAGGGACACGTTACAATTTGCTCCTTGAGCAGGGACTCAACCACCTTACAAGTATTCGAAAACAAGGAAAGGGATCCGAAGTATTTGACTTTATTAAAAACAATAATTTGGTTAAAGTTACAAGATCGTTTAATTTATAATTTACATAGCGTAATCAAACAACCCATTTTGCTATCATTTGATTTGGAAATAATCCGAGAAAAATGAATTATGGCCTTCTGAGAATAGATATTGTTGATTATTAATTCAATTATATACGTATAAATTAACACCAGCTGATTCATTGTAAATTTTATAAAGATATGTTATAGTTTGTACAATTTCTTGTAACATTTCAAAATATAGGTACACATTTCAAATATAGATTGCACATGTAGTACCAGTTAAATGACCTTAGCGGAGATCTAGAGCTTATTTATGACTTGTTTCCTTTATTAAACGATTTCAGCTGGCTTATGTAGATCAATTGTTCCGAGCTTAGATCCCGTTAGCCAATGTTCCATGTGTTTAGTATATAAGACCACCTGAACTTCATAATAGTTTATTGGTTTTATGTATGTATTTTAATGCAAAAAAGGTTATATAATGGTGTTCTTGTGTTTAAATTTGTGTTATCTTTTCATTAAAGAAAATCTTAAAGTGCAATAACAATATACAGTGCGGGGGCCAAATTAAGTAATAATTAGATAATTAAGTAAGTCAATGATATACTGAGCGGTTAGTCTTGAAACCAACCCTTAGTTATTTTTATTTAATACAAAGTACGCTTTCAATTCTTGCAAGAAACGTAACTAATAATTGAATCTTCAGTTAGCATTATTTCTTTGATTGTCATATACAGAGTGATCATAAGTAAATGATCATCTTTAGCATTAGAACATTTCTTTCAGTTTTAATCCAGTTTCTGCAGTACCGTTAAGCGTCTGTCACCGTTTGAAGATAAGGTCATTAAGATCGTGATCTCCGAACACCGCCTGTTTGCAGTCGTCTTGAGAACAGTGGCGCCAACATTTACAGATTTAGACTTGTTATTCCTACAGTATTTAGCCTTGCCGTACAGATGGACCACACCTCGCTCCACTGAAGCTTTGCCGGCCGTGGTTAAACACTCGTGATTTCTGCCACATGTGTTATTGTCATATCGTCTTGTGACAAACAGTCTTCCTATACAATCGCTTTTGTGTTTCAGAAAACTGATTCCATCATTTTTCCTGCCAATTTCGCAATTATTGTTTCTTGTAACGCGAAGTAGTCAGGTTCTATCCATTATGCTAATTTAATTTTTTCTCTGAAATACAGCATTTAATCCAGGTTCGATTAGAAGTATAAATAAAGGTCTAAAATTAGCTTGATGCTCCTTAAAATGCGTTAGGTGCACTTGGAAAATTTTGATTCAGAAATATGTATCATTCCCATTTTTGAAATAAATACTGTGCGCACTGTCACAAGTGGACTACTGCTCATACCTTGACGGCTAAATTAGATGTGTACAAATGTAACTACTTGGATACCCGATTTAATTATCGCATAAGAAGGACTTAATGAATAACAAAATAAGCGAAATGTGGTTCGCGAAATAATTAGATAAAATAAAACAGGATTAAAAGCGAGTGTACAAATAATTAAAAGAAACGGAACTGGCAAATCGAGTAATGTAGTGTATATTACAATAAAGAGGAATTTATTATATAGAGACTAATACGTTTAGATGTTCATATTTTAAACCTAGAAATTAGGATTAGAACTAGTTACGGTACAGATAACAAATATGAGTCCGCAACGGGTATTAACTACCTGTAAAAATACATTATACAAATTATCAGTGTATACGACGCGGCGGGCACTTACATCAGAAGAAAAAGGAAACTTCTGCACGCTCTGATATATTGTAAGAAGATGGGCATAACCACCTACATAAAGCCATACACAGCTCAAATAGAGGAAGAGCTCATTTATCTTTGGATAGCCCTAAAAACAAGATTAAACGGTACGCTCACTTGGAAAGAAGTATTCTAGTTGGAGTTGCTCCACCAAGCAAAGTTGTGATTATCTTTATTAACTAGACTATTTCTGAGAAATCGTAGACGACATACCAGTGGAATTAATTACTAACAAAATGAAATAGGTCAAGAATAGGAATCTAGAGAACTTAATTGTAACGTAGAATCATAATGCGTAAAACAGCGGAATTAAACTTACAACGGTCCAGATTGTAGCACACTATATGACTAAATACATTCGTGATGTTACACGAGTAAGCCAAACTTCCTGTACATATAAAGACGCCTGTGCTGTGACACATAAATTTCAATGATTCTACATAAATAAAGACGCGTGTGCTGTTGCTACAATAATCCAGTCACCCTGTATATACATAAAGATGATTGTGCTCTTACACAAAGGAGCCATTAATCTTGTACGAGTAATAAACGCTCGTGCTATTGCATAAATCGGCTATGTTCCCATCACTATTACCTCCAATACGATAAAGCTTGCAAAAGCCTAGGATATTTATTATGCCTTGTTAAACTTGAATCTCGACAAATTTACGTTAATATTGATTAACTGCTTTAACCCTAGATTCATAAACATTCGTCCCACAGACCGCGCTGAACGTAAATTTGTATCTAGTGTCTCGAGGAAAAGGGATAGAAAGCTGACCTCTCAA
>JAHWXV010254762.1:0-14411 GCA_024586415.1 Phrixothrix hirtus | reverse complement strand
GTTTTAATTTAATTGATTTTGGGATTTCAGGAATATTTTATCTCATTTCATGATTTGAATTAATATGAGCTTACTTATAATTTGTTTGCCATTCAATAAAACTCCTTTAGTTCAAAATTGCATTTTTTTAGTACGTGATTTTTCCGGTATTTTTGAATTTAGGCGGGTATTTAATTAACTGGTCAAATTGGCCATAGCATTTTGTATGTATGTATATAAGTAAATTAATAACAAAATCAAATGGGTAAACTACTAATATCAATTTGGTATTAAAAACTCTAAACAATGATTTTATAGGTAGCTACTAATTTTTTTATAATTATTAACATTTGGAAACCCCCAGTTTATACTAAAAAACAATCTACAACATCAGCTTTCTCAGGGGAACGTATATGCTTCTATAAATAGATGGCAACCACCAACCCCTCCTTTTGCCGGCAATCCCAAGGTGAACCGATACCAAATGAGTTAGTTGAGATCAGACCTATAAAGTGAAAGTACGTGATGCGTGGTGTTATCGCTTGGTAATACCCCCTATGAATTCATGAAAATACGAAAAAGATACCCGTAACGATTATCGAATGCCTGAATCGTGGTGAATTAGGCAAATTGGCGCTTCATATGAACTTGGAAAAATTGGGTCAAATCGTAGTATCCCCGTTCAAGTTGGCCGCAAGGCTATAGGACGTACGCTGTAATCATGAAATACTGAAGGCATTGGGGCCTGCTATCAAAAGTCACGTAATTCCATGCAATTACATGTAAGTGGCAATTTTTTCGATAAGTTCTTTCCACTTTATAAGTCAACAAACTTCACTGCTGATTCTAACAATCAACCCCTGTTTCGTAACGTAGTATTCAATCGCTTGGGAAGTTACTACGATCAAGTAGTAGTTAGATAGTTTGATGTTATTGTGTGAATTCTTTCAATTAATGAACCAACAGTAAATAGCTAATCTAGATAAGTATCGTAACTTTAGACCACTTTTAACAAAAGGAGCCAATAATATCTTGTTATTAGGTAAGGTAGCTTTTAATAATCAAATTCGGGGGTACCCTCTTTATTGTAGTTTTAAGTGATAAGTAATTGTTCATTAGATTGTGCTCTTATTGCTTGTATAAATTTATGTTATTTTCATTATAAACAATTTAGTTAAAAACAAGCGATCTTATTATTTCATTATCCTAGGTAACTTTAGTGGTCAGGCATAACAGTATTTTTCTTACAGGAAAACATTAAACCTAAGTAAGGAATGACATTTATAAGTTATATGTCTAACCGAACTACATTAGGAGTGCTTATCCAGTGACTTACGCTAAATAATTGTTTCGTAAATATCTCAGAGTAAAAGCGTCGCATTACTGTTAAAATTAGACTCCTTATTGTCTCGTTTCTGAAAGACCTTCCGTTAAGACAGCCAGATAAGGTGGCGCCCAAAAATAACGTCTTTTTCCCAGATTTTTGACTCTCGCAAGCCCTCCTGAATTTTAGCCTAATTATTTAGAACAAACACCGTAAAATTCCCCATGTTCTTTACTGTGGTTGGCGGAGCTACTAGCTAGTTTAGAGTAATCGGCATTTTTAGCAACCTTTAGGGGCTCAAAGAGCTTTCCGGCCCGTTATAATGTTAAATATCTTCTTAATGAAGTCTCCAAGTGCATACATTGCTATAGTATATTTAGTTTACTTTTCATTAAGGCGTCTACATCTAAATCCAGTTTTAGGCGATATCTAATATATTTGCTAGACAAATCAATCAAATCTGATACAACTTTGTACGCATATTTTATTAAAAGACAACAAGGATTAACAATGTAATATACCTGATTAAGAAACTGCCAAAAGGAAACCTAAAGTGGTATACACGTTATAACTTCATACGGGTCTTCCCAAGATCGGTATAGTTTGTATGATAGACTTCATCGGCTTCATTGTACCAAATTATTGAGTTGAAATCCTTTATTTTCAGCGTGTACATCAAAATTGATCTTAATATGATTACATGAAAGCTGAATGTTATTGAATACTCCATCATGTACAGAGTTTTTGTCGAAGGTCCTCAATATACTCGCTTCTGGAATTCTTCGCCTATCCGAATCAACTGCCGAATTCCAGAACACATAGCCTTGTTTCACTCCCAAAACACGCTTTAGTCGGAGTTTTGCGTCTTGTCTCATGTACTGCTAATTGTTACGTTATCAGAAATAGCTGTAAATTTAGATCCCAGTTTCGCTGACAGCCTGGGACTACTTTTGTCAAATATTTCCCAATTGTTCATCTCCTGCGCTTCACCACTCCATCTGACTGCGAATGAAGAGCAATAGTTGTGATCTTCCGCAATTTTAACAATTCACAAAGTCTTTGAAAGAAAGTCGAACTAAAATCTCAATTCCAATGGAATTCCAAATCTACTAAAAACCGTTCGCCCATGTCTGGGCTACTGTAACTCCCGCCTGATTAGGTAGAGCCTCGGACTACTCACTAGAATAATCCATCGTCACTGACCTTTCATATCAATAGCCACACTTTCAAAAGGGGTGCCCGCTGTGTACCGTTTCATTGGTGCTCTCCGTCTTCCAAGTGAATCGTTCCTCGAAATGCATCTTTTGCAATTCCGCCACCATTCCCTAATATCTTCCTTGCAGTTCACTTAATAAAATATACCCTCTTAATGGTCCATCGTTCAGTTGTTACAAAATCTCTGCCACACTAAACTTTGGAATTATCAACTTTATTCGTTTTTTAGTTTCATCTTCATTCGCCAGGGTTCTCTTGAGGAGACTCTCCTGGATATGCAAAGAATCCCACTGACCCCATTATGCTTTAATGACGGTGACAAATGGGGCACCTATTCCCATGCAGATCTTCGATCTTTGTTTTTACAATTAAGAAATACCATCATATCCGGATCGGTTTCTTGGTATTGTCTCATCTTTTGAGATTCCCAACGATGATTGAATTGAATTGCTCTTCAATATTCGATTCCAGCTGAAAGCGGTGTTTCAGGCTTCTCGAGAAAGCTAACCTTACCATGGTTCCTTCCGGTATGATGTGTCTGGTGGCGTGTGCTAGCAGTGGTACTACTTCTTGGGTCTGTGCAATTACTCTGAGCATTCCCACATTTTCCACAATTCCAACATTGTGGTTTCTGTCCAGTTGGCCTTTGTGTCTTAAGTATTCGTGACGATGTCTCTTCTAAGCTCTCAACGCCATGTTTAATTTCTGTCACAGTCCGTGTGCAAGCATATACCTCAGATGCTTATTCTGCCGCTTCAAATTCTAATGCACGAGCTAATGGACTAGTAAGATCATTTGGGAGGACTCGTATTAGGGCTTGCTGTATTTCTGAATCTCGAAGACTATTAACAAAAGTACCCCAGGTTGCTCAATAAAACCCTTTAGGTATGTAGGATATACTACAATATACTTCATCAACCTTTTGACCCCTGATCGTCAATTGGACCCAGAAAATTGCCGCAGATGCTTGACTGCATAACGCATTTCCAATGACGAAACCAGGTAGTCAAATATATTTTGTAGGTTGTCAGATATAGTTTACAAAATATCCAAAGGGTCCTCACGTAAAGCCACTATATATTTTAATTTAATTTAGGTAATTAACAGTAATAAGCAAGTAGGTAATACTCAATTACTAATTATCACTCTATACATTATATCTACAGTTTAGTTATTACGAGGAATAAAATGTTGAAAAAACAAATAAATATGACATACAGTTCTAAGATCGGACTATAAAAAGCAATAAAAATAAAACTGTAGATGAATAAACCACCAATGGAAGGTTCAATATTAATTTTGAAATTATTTAAAACTCATATAGATATTTGCAAGAAGTTCGGTTGCCTTCTCTTTCATAATCTACTGGTTAGATTAGCGGCTGTCATAACCTATTTACAATAGTTGGTCCAAGGTGTTTTAATATCGGTGCTTTTATACGTTTGGGACGTCATCTTCTATGATTGTAAACAGATGGTCTGTTATGTATTCATTTCTTCTTGTTCTGCATTATGAATGCAGGGTATTTCGCGCTCTAAAGCACCGACTTCTGTAGCCGTTGTCAGAGTGATCAACTTTTGATGTAGATCATCACATTTTTAATTTATTTTTCATGCTTTGTTGACATTTTATCGACTTTATTCATGATGCTTCGATTTCTTCTTGAAGATTATTTTGATTTCCTCTCGCAATTTATTTTAGCTTAATTTGATTTTATTAATTTTCGATTTCTTGTTTTAATTTATTTTGATTTCATTTCATTTCCTCCTGTACCTATTTTGACTAGATTTAATTTCTTCTTGAAATTTATTTTGGCTGTATCTAATTTCTTCATGTAATTTATTTTGATTTGAATTAATTGATAACATGTTTTCTTGTAATTTATTTTGCTTTGAATTCATCTGTTGTTATAATTTATTTAGATTTCATTTAATACTTTCTTAACTTGAATCCACCTTATTCTGCATTTACTTCACCATTTCCAGTAAGGTTTCATATTTTTATCCACAGCTCTTGTGATTGGCATATATAGAACACTTAACACTAGCTTAGTTTTATTTATATAATTTGATTTATTGCAACCGTACGACCGAAATATTAAAATCATATTTCTGAAATAAATTCTAATAAAACCTGTAAATTATTTAATTACTTATATTACCTCTCTTATTTACATAATTCGCAATTAACTATTATTTAACACGTAGTTATACACTTGTTTATTCTAACATTTATTTATAAGCACATTTTCATGCTAGTATTGGAAAAATATTCGATTCATACGACAATGGCGCATTGATGTTATAGACACCGTTCGGACGATGTGAATTTTACTTCTGGTGTCGAGTCCCTGAGGCTGCATGATCACGCCGTTTAGCAGTAAATTGAATGCCTTTTAATAAAGTAGATGCTCTTTCGCTATAGTCTGTTTTTTATAATTCTATTCAATAAATCAACAAATGAAGCCATTTTACAGTAATTAAGAAACTTTGTTGGTAATTTCATAATTGACAAATATGGTTTTGAAGGGACCCTAAAGTAAATCTCAATAGCTTTTGTTTTTTCCCTTTCGTTTTTGTCTATAAAAATACCAATACACCACAAGTATAATTTCACCATTGATTATGCACAATAGTCAACAGCAAACAAATAGCAATAGTAATAGCAAACAAATTTGAATTTGGAAATTTATTCTTATACGGAAACGGACGTGTTAACACTCTTATTCGTGTCTTACGTATTCGATAAAAATTTCGATTCGATATATGTACAACTAGGGAGCTAGAAACTGACGAATTCAGGCAGTCTTTGCTCACACAGGGTTACAGTCTAAATCCTACAAATTTAAAATGGAATTAGTTAATTGTAAATATAACTGGAATGTCGAATGTTCTACTAGAGAAATACAAATTTATTTCTTTTATTCCGTTGAGGTTGTTATTGGTTTGCGTATTTATTTATCATTGATTGTGACTGTGGTTTTATGCTTGGAATACGATTTTTAAAATAATATAAAGAATTACAAAAGGCGCGTTTTATAAGGTTAAATGAAAAAATAAATTATCTAATTTAATACCTATAATAGATAAAATTGCAACTGTCAAATTAAATTATTTTTGAGCTATCAGCGTTAATACTAAAAAGACACTTTCTACAACCAGTGTTTATTAGGCAATTGAATTTTTCCATTTAACCTAAAATATGACTTCCGTAATTTTTCAACTTTTAAAAATCTCGAAACAAACTATAACAGTTTCTTTTTGTTTCTTCAACATTTTTGAATATTTGGGTACTATCGATTTAATTTTAGATCAACTAATTTTGTCATTTGCGTTCACAAGCATCGTTATCTGTTCTCATCGCGTTTATGCGTGCCATTGAGGCTTTCTGTGTTGCTTCGTCATAAAAGACGAAAGCTCGCTATTTCGCTCCATCTTATTGCGATTACTTTTCTGTTTGATTTCTTTATTGGATAAAACACCTATATCTTTAGGGTGAGTAGGCATCCCTCGTTTGCGTGCAAGGTTGGTTGATCGGTTTTTTTTGGTATAGTGTTTTAGGTATGGAGTTTAAGACGCCTGCTATCTTTATATAATCGAAGGTATGGTTTTAAGACCGGCGATAGTTTCTGAAAGAGCCCGAGGATACGCTTTGGAGGGTTCCTTTCGCCTTGGTCTACTTACCGCCTCTCCACACCAGAGCCGTGTTTTTTTTACCTTTCTACGACCCTAGTGCGACGACTATCAGTCTTGCGGAGGAACACCTGTTCCGAAACGTCGTGGCGATAAAAACTGCCCTTTTAAGGGTAGAATTTGTTTCCTTCTATCACTTCGGCATCCAGGTCAGTTTACCTTTCGTTCAACGTCCAACAAGCAGGGTATTTAGCTTATTTATTAATTTCTTTTTATAATTTTGACTTTAGTAGATACTTTACATCTTATTTAAATTATAATGAATCAAGTTGACGAACACCTCAAATATACTTTTTTTTGCAAATCTTATACTATTTCAATTCTACGTTTTAAAACTTATTTTGTGCTGTAAAAATACGTGTGGAATAACACCGTATTGTACTGTAGCTTTGTAGCGCACATGTGATTATCTTAAATCTAAGGTTTTCAAAATGTTCTATTGACTGTAAACTTTATTGGTTGAATTTATTTATACACGCAGTTTTCAAAAGTTTATTGAATTTTAATTAAGATATTTGTACCTGTACCTGAAATTCAATCCCAAAATCACCTTACTGTTAATCATTACTTGTTAGTTTGCATTTAAAAGACGTTTTAGGTACAGTATAATTTAGTTACACGTTAAAATGATTTAATTTTTCTGAATAGTTTATTTAGTATATTTTGTTAGCACCCGATATACCTATGTATATTTACATTACTTTTGAATTAAGTTAGTTTAATGACGTAAAACGCTATGAGAATTGTTTTCGTTACCTTTCATAATTAATATAGAATTAACTCGTTTGTACAATCAGAGAAACGGACATGTGATAACCCGTAGTTCAATGTTAGTAAACAAATCATCCAGGGTCAGGATTAGACATTGACCTATTTTTCAAGGGATTGATAACAATTTACCGCTATATACAAACTTTAGCTGATTATCTAGCGAAAATTTCAGAGCTTTAGTTAACAGTTTTTCGCTTTGTGTTGATTAAATACTTATTTTCAATTACATATTCAAATCTGTTGGCCATTAACCTACATTTAGATATAATTTAGAATATTGTTACATTAACACATGAACACATAATTAATTATTTTCATATAATAAGGCAGTTAATTATTTAAAGACTTTTATTTTTAGTATTGCTATATCTATGTATAATTATCTCGCCATTTTTGTCGTTTCACCGTATTATTTATATTTATTTTACGAATTATCGAAGGAAAGTGTACATTAAGTCGATTTCAGCTTGCTTTGGGATAGTATAGATTCAAGGCACATTTTCGATTCCAGATCAACCATTTCTAAACTTCCAGACGGAGAGGTCTAGAATACGATTGTTGAGAACCACTCTTCAAGCAACCCCTTGCAACATATCCGAAACGTAATGTTTAATTTATGAATTAAATTAATTATTACAGAAATTGTTTAGTATATGATTTCCATAAGGCGTTGATGCAGAATATATATTAAAATTCAAGGATCCTAACTATTAGCATTCAATTGTTAGAAACATAAACGAATCATTTAATTGACTTTTAATAAGAATCTATCTGCTGTTTCGTACTGCTTACATGAAAGTCCTATTTACATTTGATCAAAAAGCATATGTTGTTTATTTAGATGTTAGCGTTACCTCAATCAATTTCTTTTCCTAAATCACTATTTCGGAGGCAAAGTCGGAATATTATTTATCCCAACGATCAGAAGGTGCAAAATACCGCTTCATCTAGGTCGGAACCTACAAGCGACAACCCCTGTATTGAATTTGTCGGAACCATCAAAAACAACACACCACATACCTTAAAAGAACGGTAATCACTAAATAACTGACACTACCGTAATTAATACAGTCAAATGTAATGAACAATTTAAAACAAACCACCGTTATATATAAACGCATGGACGCGACCATTTTATTATCGATTATCAATAGCCTGAATATAGTAATCGTAAATCGCGTGCGAATTAATACGAGCTCTATCGAGATTCATGAATACTGAGCAAAGTACACTTTCGTTTGGATAAGGGTTCTAAACTCGGCTAAATTAACTTTGAACATGAACGTAGTATAAAATAATTTTATAGTTCAACAAATCTTTATTGTTGCTTTTAAAAAATTGTAAATACAGCTCAAATAAACTTGTACATAGTTTCTAACATGCATTTCGTTAAAATTACGATGGTTGATTAGTAAATAAATAATATTTAAAACTGTACTGTGTTAATTATTAAAAAAGGGCTAACAAAAATACTTCAACCAGTATTAAAATCAATTTGCAAAAATATATGAAACCTACAGTATAAATTGCATTATTAAGAATACTTAATGGAATTAATCTGGCCAGAATAAATTACTTACAATAACATTCATAATTAAGAATCAACATTTAAATAAAATATATTTTGAAAACTGAGTTGCAACTTTACAAATGAATGCACAAAATTCCCTTTTTTTGAATCCAAAACTATCCTATTCAATAACACCATCTGTACATATTTCTATCTCGTTTTACTTGTTTAATAAATTAGTTTTAGGTAATCTTAACCTTCTATAAAAATTATATAAACGACTCATGATACATTTAGCGTAAGCCCTACTATCTACAACAACCCTGTACCCCACTCTTCTTCTGATAACTACCTGAGGCCTTGTACACAGACTTAGTACAATCAAAAGTAGTATTGCAAGTACCGATAGCTGTGCGTTACAAGATCACTTCGAACTGTATGTCTCAATATATTTCCCGATGATTTCTGAAACGGAATAAACGGATTAAATACTTATTTTGATCTTTTATTCTTTATGTACTGTTGTGTCTTAATTGGTTCTTTTACAAGTTTATCACGAATATTCTTACTAGAGTTTTTCTGAGCAGCCTTAGATGTGCGAAGCAGAGTAATTACAAGTAATTTTAAGTCTAGCATTTATCGCCGAATTAATCTACGGCGTTTTCACTCTTGCACGTCCAGATTTACACAAGCGTTTCAATTACAAGTGTGTGGCACTCATATTCTTTTCTTTCTTTAACCACTTCAGGTTACTTCCTGCGTGAGCTCGTACCAATTTCGGAACAGTCGATGCTCGTCAGCACCGACTCTGAGCTTTCTTTCGGCGAGACGGGGAGCGAAGCTCGCATACACCAACCTCAATAATCATTCGGTGGTTGTCACCATCTTATTTTTTTTTACGTAACTACACCCCACCCCCTAGCCTTCGTGGCACTAGGGCTGGCGCTTATTTATCCATCTCTGACGTGACAAAACCTATTTATAATTTTTTGTATTACTGACAAATTTCAACGTACGTTGTAGGTAACATCAAAGTAACTATTCTATTAATTAGGATATAATTATAAAAAAATAACATAACTTGCTGGTAAAATAAAAAAATTGAAAAGGGCTTGTTTAAAGATTTTTAAAATTAAAATAAAGAATTTATTAGAAAAATTTACAATGCAAATCAGTTTTGTTCGCAATTTGAACAAATCAGTTATTATTGAACCACTTGTTTAGTTTTTGTACGTGTAAAACTCGAAAAAATTTAATGCAATAAATGGATGCGCATTTCTCCACTATGGGGAAAGCCTCTATACAAATTTTGTCTCAAGGGGTTTTGATCTAGAAAAAGCAAACGTTTGAACTTTGTAAGAAGGTGAATTATAAGTGTTATCGGACCGAGGTGGAAGCTGTCATATTTTCTTGATTTACAGTTTATTGATAAATTTGTTAAAATGTATCGCAGGGGATTGCTACCGTAACAGGGAATTAACATATTAGTAGAATTGGTTGAAAAACGGTAGAAACTAAGAAATACGTTTAATTTTTGTTTATATATAGTAAAAAAAAAGGAAATCTCTAAGTAAATATCAAAAAATCAATATAAAATAAAATAATAATAAATCAAAAAGTTGCTTTCCGAAAACATTAATACTTTCTTGAAATTTATAAAACACGCTGTCACTTTTCATTATTAAGTTTGGCGTGTGCAATTTTTCTTTAATTTTATCATCTCTGATGTCCAACGCACTTTTAAAGAGATCACTTTTATGTCTCCATCTTTATCATCAATTTTGTTTATGACTCCCACATAACGGTACTCTACGTTTCTTCCAGAAAACTTGACAAGAGAATGGTCGCCACTATTGTACTGTATCTTATTTTGATCACTGCTACTGAGTTATGCTTTACCATCACTGTTATAATAAGACATCATCTACATTGTGTTCTCGCTTCTTTTGAAATTCTATTGTTTAAACCCAATCCTAAAATGCTTACAGTCAGTTGAACAAAAACAGCTTAAATGCTTCATTATTAAAGGTAATGGATGTAACTTTAATCTTAAAGTAGTATCAAGAATATGACCAGTTATTTGATGTACTTGAAGCGTACCTCGAAAAGACTTAAGACGCTTAGAGCTATTTTCAACGTCAGCTACAGTTTTAACGATATCGTCATTATTCTTCGTATTCAAGATAATTCCGGGACATCGCTTTTGCTTTAACAAATGATTCTAGACTGTCAATATCGCCTCCAGCTGCGATGATACCATTAGATATCCTTTTACATATTGCACCAACTCCGTCAGGAGCTCCCTTTATGTGCCCACTCTTGCTGAAGTTTCAGGTAATGTATTTAAATTTGGGTAACTTTTGGATAACTTACTCGCCAATAAGTAACACATAAATTTATTCTTATATTGACTTACCGGGCCATCGCTAATAAAGTGTATAATTCGGATTGGGGGCGGCAAAGCTGATAGTATAAGCTGTAGATGACACCATATTGCCGCTGGTGAATGTGATAAGTTTCTTGATACCGCGCAGTAGGATTTAGTTAAATCTTTCAAGTAAACTACAACTGTGTGTATCCTAATTTTAACACGGGACCCTCTAAAATGAAATCCCTGAATTTCTTCAGCGTACTTCTTGGCGTGGTTTTCCGAAAAATCCATATGAATTAATACTTCAGTGCTGAGACTCGTTTTGTTCGCCTTAATTACGTTAAATTGGTGAACAATATTTCTTTCGTGGAATAAAAATTAGTCCAGGTCATTGGCTAGCTCATCTATGGCATCGCGAGGTTTACAGGCGATCGAAGTTTTCACAAATTTTGTTACTTGCCGCTGCTTTTTACTTTTAAAATCCACGTAAGTTTCACGCTGAGATATCCATTTTTTAAATGTCAAAAATTTATCATTGTTAAAATTTTGGTGCGTAGGATTTTGATTGATACATATTTCACAGTTCCTGCTTAAGCAATTTTCATTTTATCTATCACAACAAATATTTACTAGCAACTTTTGGTGATTGTTATATTGCAAAACATTTCCTCCGTGTAAAGCGGACAGTTTCATGTTAATGTTTGAATGCACCATGCAGAGCCATGTGTCTTGTCACGATCCGATTTCGTTTCGTGTCCTACGTTTCCGTTTAATAAAATTGGTACTGTATATAAGTCACGTATTATATATTTTAATTGTGCTACTACTTTTATTTAATTCGGCTTAACTCAGGTTACGCCTGTGGTAACTATGAGTTTTGAAATGAAAACATTCTCGTAATAAAAATTGCATTCTTTCGGGAACGTTTATTTTGTAAATAGGTTTAAAAACACATTAAAAATCATTAGCTATTATTATTAGATATTTGGTAATCAATCCTTTAAATTATCTGTGCTCATCCTGTATATAGTTTTTGTTTGATATATGTTTTATACTCGACGGTCAAGGATTTTTGGGTTGTGTCTTGCGCACCAACAATCTAATCTTTTTAACAGATATGAACTTCACTTTAAATTTGATTTTTATATGAGCTACAAGAGTGTTCTTCTATTAAGTTTAAATTGTATTTTACTCCAGAGACTCATTTTAAATAGAATGAGTGAATTGTTAATTAATTCCTTTTCATTATTCTCAGTTAGAGTTTTTTCTTTGGTCTTCCTTCCGTCTTTCTGTACAGTTTACATGCATTTCTTCATGCATGGGCTTCACAAGCCCGCGCGCTCTTCATGATTTGAAGGGGACTCGACGAGTTCGAGGATGAAAATCGTGAGATCCTGGCTTCTCAAGGACGAGGACTTCCATTTATTATTGCACTGGCTTGATGATCCCGTCCCTAGGACTCCAGAATGCTCCGGATTCTGTGTTACCTACACCGAAGCGTCCTGCTATAACTCGTGAGTGCCGCACATACAGAACTGCTCCGATGCGCATTTAATTCATTTACTTTCATTTACTTAGTTTAGCCTGATTATGAATTATTATGCTTTAATTAATATTTTCTGTTGAAAAGCGTTATCTTTATTCTTTCTGATATTGAAGTAACTTATTTAAATTTAACTTATTAAGCGATGTAACGAAAAATTAAATTTTACTCGTTGCCAAAACTTCATAACTGTAATTACAAAGATTTTAAGTTAGATAAAATGTGCTTTAATAATTAGTTCCTATAAAAATTAACTTTGCACTGTTTGATGTTTTTATAACTTTTGCTTACCGGTGTAAACAGGCAATTCTGAAAGCTGTCATTTTAATTTTAACAATTTTAATGCTTATGCATTTATAAAAATCACCGTCTTATACGTTCGTTTTGGTTGCAACTAAAAAGAAATTCATTTTGGCCGTAATTAGTTATTATTGTTTAGATTTCATTAAGTAGTACGAAAAATATTTAACTTTCGTACAGACTTGTCTGGACTCCAGTTTCGAATTTTATAAAATTTAATTAGCTATAAAACGAATTTTTAATGCTGCAAATAATTTAGATCTATCTTTATCTATTTGAACGGTGTTCGCAGACAGCAAATGCCTGGTCTATTTAGCACATGTTACTAGGGTTACGATTAACGTATTAGAATTTCAACTTTGTAAATATTTGAATTCAAATCTATTCTTTATACGCTTTGAATAATTTTTGTTAACGTACTTTTTCTTAAGCAATATTTTAAAATACTACGTTTGTTATGCATTTAGTTTATTTAACGCTATTATTAAATAAATGTTAATTAGTTTCAGCAGTACAATCGCCTTACTTATTTTTGTGCCTATTTTATTCCTTTCTTTCAGCATTATAAAGTGTATCAAATTACGAGGTACACACAATAAGTTTTCTATACTGAATGTGCATCATTGCTCAATTTTGTTCGCTTTATATGCAAATTAATTTCAACGTTGCTTCCTAAATATCGTACTGAGTGCTCCTGCGTATAGTTCACCTTCGATATATGTGGTGTATTACAAAAACGTCTCTCTTCTTTCTTAACTTGCAGGTTCCGCTATGCGGAAATACCTTGTACAATTTGAAGGCGTGGCGCTCAAAAAAGCATTACTTATTTTTCTATCTCCTACAGAAAAAACTGTACCTTAAATTCGACTAATGAGTTACTGCGTTCTATAGTTTTACAACTGCCCGCTTTTCACTCTCCAATAAAGCTGTCCGAGATGTGCAACCCTCTCTTTTACGACGTGTTATCCTGTTCTTTTCCGTATTTTATAACCCTTACTTTCTATTCTTGGGCGAAGCCAGCTTACGTGGCAGTCTCTGTCTCCTATTGTTGACTTCACAACCCAAAGAGGTCGAAGGCGGAAAAAACTTGTATAATTTATTTGAATATTTTGATTGTTAAATTTCATATTTAGTGGCTGCAGTGTTTCCAATAAGTAACTTTCTGTTTTTTGATCACTTTTTTTGTAATATATTCTTTTTTGCCAGCAGATAATCGACTATTCTTGTCATCGTCATAGAAATTTTAACATCGTCCATACATTTTTGAGAAATTCTGCTGTTTCGATTTGTTTTTTTGGAAAATAATGCTGGAGTCCGGTTTGCAGTCTATAGTCTTTTGTACGATATTATTTTGGGGTTGATAGTCCACGACTAATTTTCCCGATACGACTTTTGAAAACACAGTTCTTTCATTCTTACTTTTCAGGTTACGAACATTTTCTATCGGTTGCTCTTGCATGATTTCACCAAAGAAAATTTTTTTAAAAAGTTGTTTTTGTGATTTTGATGTCTTAAGCATTTTGCTAATTTTCGTATTAAGATTGTCTGCTTTATTGTTAGTAGTTATGCTATGACAGGTCTGGACTACTCCGAAAGTTTCAAAGTAAAATTCCCCCAGATCTGGGGGAAAATCGAAGTTTGTCATCGGAAACCTCCATAAGAGCCCATGTGTTAGAGAGAGACAGAATTTGGTTTTCCCCCAGATT